>SNQJ01S0064110.1:50062-68972 GCA_010110895.2 Picea sitchensis | reverse complement strand
CTCGAGGAGGGAGTTGTACTCCTCCTACATGGCGGATTCCCAAAAGGGATTTCCAACAGCCTCATCATAAGACTGTGGATCAGAAGACTGAACCAAGAAAAGATGCCTAGAGGGAAATGGTTCAGTGGTAGTGAGTGCAATAGGAGGCTCCTCAAAATCATATTGAGTCCTCCTAATATCGATTGGATCACTGATGGGATCCCCTGCATCCTGAAGAGTAGTCTGTGCGCCTCTGCTCTGGATCTACAACTGCGTCTGGATGCTCTGACTCTGCATCTGACTGCACTGACTCTAAATCTGAATCTGAACCCTCTGAGTCATAACTCTTGTCTGAAATATATTCGGCATGTGCATTCTCATCATCTCGGACAGGTGGAAGAGTAAAGGTGTCTGCATGCAGCTGCTGAGGTACATGTGAGACACTTTCCTTGAATTGGACACTACACTCAATGATGAGCCGGTTCGAGGAAAGATCAATAAGTTGATATCCCTTCACACCGTCAGGGTATCCAACAAAAATGCACTTAGTTCTCTGTGGATAAAGTGCCTTCCTCTTTTTAGAGGGAATCTGGGCCCATGCACATGAACCAAAAATATGAAAGTGGGTCACTTCCGGTTTGAGGCCGTTCCAAGCCTCGTAGGGGGTCTTATCCTTGACAGATCTATGAGGAGATATATTTTAGATGTATGTTGCACAGTTAAGTGCTTCGGCCCATAGTCTCTGTGGTAGTGACTTTTCATGCAACATGCAAGATGCCATCTCCTTTAGAGATCGGTTTTTCCGCTCAACAACTCTGTTTTGTTGCGGAGTGTAGAGAACTGTATGCTGCAACTAAATCACTGCCTCATGAAAAAGATTGTGGATCTCATGATTCACATACTCTCCCCTGTTATTAGTTCATAGGACTTTGATCTTATTTCCAGACTGTGTCTCAACCAAATCTTTGAAATCTTTGAGGTGTTGAAAGACCTCAGAGTTTTTCCTGAGAAAGTAGATCCAAGTAAAATGTGAGAAATCATCAACAAAAATGAGAACAAACCTCGCTTTGCTGATGGATGGATGCAGAAAAGGACCCATACGGTCAATGTGGATCGGATCTAAAGGTGTGGAAGCTCGCTGAGACTTTCCCTTGTCGAATTTTTCTTGAGGGTGTTTTCCGAGAACACATCCCTCACATACTCCCTTGGAGAAATGGATGTCTGGTAGACCATCAACTAATCTGTGCTTGCTAAGCTGTTGCATGTATCTGAAATTCAAATGTCCAAATATTTCGTGCCATATCCTACTACTTTCATCAACATGAGTAAGCAGTAAAGCAGAATCAGGTTCAATGAATTCAAAAAATGTATACAATCTAGACTGATGATTTACCTCACCGGTAGCAACCTTGGAGTTGGTTTGCATGTCGTAGATGTCCACATAATTTGGTGTGAATATGAATTTCTTTCCGGTGCTGGAATTTTTCATTTGATAAACTGAGAGAAGGTTGACAGAAAGCTTGGGAACATGCAACACATTCTTGAAGCTTCCGTTGGTGAGTTCAATCCTTCTTTTGCCGGTGACTTCGACAGGAGAGTTGTCCCCCATCAGAATAGGAGGACCTTTGCATGCATCCAATGAAGAATATACTTCTTTTGAGGCATCCATGTGATGTGATGCTCCTGAATCTATGATCCAAGCATCGGGAGAGGAGTTGATGGTAATCAAGGCATGGCTAGAATTGCCTTTCTTGAAATTTGGATCTTATGGATTCTTCTTCTTTGCACCCTCGGGGATGCGATCTACAAGGTTGTTTTTCTGAAGTATATGAGACATCATATCTATTTGTTTTTTCATGCATGCAGATTCCGAATGGAATCCTTTGTGACAGTATGTGCATTTCTCTCATTTTCTTCCCTTTTCTCCTTTGGATCTGAAGGCATCAGTGAAGGGTTTTGTGTACCCTTCCTTATTCATATGTGCATGAGCTTTCTGCTTATCTTTATATTTAGATTTATGATATTTGTGGCTTCCATCATGCACAGTGAGTGCATGTTCCCTTGGGCCTTTGATTGCACCCGCCCATGTTGATGAGATTGGTTTGCTCTTGTGTCAAGGATTCGATAAAGTTCTCAAGAGAAGGAATATTCCAAGTGGCTCCAGAGGTGTATCTGACAGTATGGAATGTAGATACAAATACAGAGAATTTAGGACCAATATTGGAGATAATGGTGAAAACCATTTGTTTCTCCTCCTTCGATTTATCAACCCCGCAAGCTTTGAGTTGCGACAGTAAATCCTTGAATTTTGTAAAGAAATCTTGGATATTCTCGAAGATTTTTGGATCCAATGTGAGCAGCTCCACCTCCAACATGTGTCCCCTCATCTCATCCTATTTTCCAAAGAGCCATTCCAAGATGGTCCAAGCTTCATTGGGAGTCTTACAGGAAGATATATGAAAAAGGAGATCGAGAGAAATTGTTCCAAGTGCCTCATCCATGCGATTTAAGTACTTGGATTTTTCTATGGTTGATGTCAGCTCTGTATCTATATTCATGGTTAACCTATAAAACCCTCTATATAGAAGATGTATGGATATTTTCTCCTTCCATGCAAAATAGTTGTAAGGTGTAAGAATGAATTCTTTTTGGAATTCCATCTTTCCGTTGTCTTCAATCTTTTGTACCTGCAAAAAATTTTGGTGTAGATTTTTCTTAACAGTCCGTCGGATTTGATACCATGTAAATGTGTTGAACCTACATAGAATAGATCTATATAAACAATAATACACACATTTGCAGAGAGAATTGGAGAAGGAAGAAGAAGGAGAGAAATAATGGAAGAATTCTCATTAACCATTGTGAATAATGAATAATTTACACATGATATACTCTGTATAACTCAATGAGTTCGACTTGAGGTTAACCAAGTCACCATAGTGGTGGTCTAGAGTGATTTGGACACACACTAGCAGTTACGGGAGTGAAATTCCACCTATTCTAGTCTCTTAGGAAGTTACAGGAGTGAACTGCCACCTAGTTGAGTTAACTAGTCAACTAGTCTTTAGTTAACTGAATGAACAGAAAGTAGTGAGGAGTTAACTCAAGGAATCAAGGCTAATGCACCACTCTAGTGATGATACCAAGGCAAGGTCGAATTATCATGGTGATGATCCCAATGCAACATCTAAAATCAACTCAACTAGTCAAACTGAAGTGTGAACTGAAAGAGAATATTCTCCAGGTGGAATATTCTCTCCTAAAATATAGGATATTGGATAATGACTAATTATGACTAATAAACAAATAAAAACCTTAGGAAAAATAAATCCTAGGTGTGTGTGAAATAACTCCAACAATATCCCATCCAAACAGAGTTAAATAATAGAGAGAGATCCCTCTCTGAGTCTTGGAGGGATAGATCCTTGACTCTAAGTGGTTTTTTGGTTACCTCTGTTAATTTCTCCCTCAGCCTGAGAAATTACAGAGTGATAACATAATGGCGACCATACTGTGGAACGAGCTTTCAGGTTCTCCATAAAAGGATACCAAGTTTAGATTTGACTTCTGATGGTGAACAAAAGCCAAACATAGGAAGGATGTACCATTCACCTGGTGACTCCATTGTTCAAGATCTCGAGCTTCAAAGTTCAGAGCGACTTCACTGCCAAATAATCCATATTTCATAGCATTGATGGTAATCCAAGATGACATGGTATGTGGAAAACCCTTTATCTAGTGAAATGTTACAAACTTTAAGGGATGAGTTAGCATAATTTCAGATTGATGAGAATTTCTCAACATCAATATTTCTTTGTTTGAAATCCAACGGACTCACACCTGAAGGTAAAAGTTGTTTTCTTGGTTTAATTGCTGAAAGATTAGAAAATGGATTTGAACTATTGGATGTTCAAATTGAATCATATGATTTCCAAGATCCTAAACAGTTCTTGGAAAGTCTTCATCCTCCAAAAAGAGAGGAAATTGTTATACCATTTGACTTGCAGATAGAGGAAGAATATGGTTATGAGCCTGAGATTAAATAGTTGGAATCAAGGTTCAACCTTTATGAAGAAATTGAAAAAGTCATCTAGGATCAACTTGTCATTGAGAACCTAAAAGGTATATCAATAAATTATGAATTTATGGATCATGTAGCTGATTATATGAAGGATATTTCGATTTCCATTGTACACATCCATATACAGTCGCCATTACATTGCACAACTTGGGTTTTCTGGACAAAGGGTCAAGATGTTTCTCTAATTTTTTTAATAAACAATCAAGAAGTCAATATATATAAGCAGTTGCTTGATTGGATGCAATGGAATTATTGTATCATTTAGGACAACAAAATTATCAGTATATTAGAGTAGGTAGGAGTGTGAAAATAAGCTCAAAAGGATGAACACTTCTTCATGTTCAGTTTTTCATAGTTTTGTTTTTAGTTTGGTTTGTAGCCCTTAGGTTTGGAACAGGTACAAGAAATGGTCACAGGTTTTAGTTTGGGAACAACCCAATGGAGACAACTGGTCTACACACTCAGAGTTCCTAGATTCTTGACACCTTAGGCTGAGCTTCCATCCCCAGGTGGAGCCTATGTTAGGACCCTATAATTTATAGGGAAATCAATATTCTAATTGATATCTATTTCAGGCATAATGCAGATTGCTCATGATGCATAGTGAATATGTAAAGGCGGCATAAAGCGCTCAACACTGTAGACCAAGCATAAGACAAGTAACTGAACGCGAAATTCAAAACAAGTTAAAATTCCTGTGCATTTTAGGCAAGAAATTATGAATAATTGGTTTATATGGAAAAAAATATATATTGCAAAGTTTTTGTTTTTTATTAACCTAAACTTTGGATTTATTAGTTAAATTTGGCCTTTTAAGCCAAAATTGGCCTTCTCGGCTTTTGTAGGGATTTTTGAAAATCTCATTGAAATTTTCATTAAAAAAATATAGCCCGTAGGCCTAGCTCCGAACCCCCAATCTTGTTTAGCACACAACATCATATGACCACAAGTCAAGCAACAACATACAAGCTAGCGCCCAAGCGCCATAGCCAAACACAAGTGTGTAGCCTTGGGCTCACTTCGAAGATATACTATGTGAACATCGACAACCATGTGGTAGTCAAACCCAATTTTGGAGCACTCAAATAGATGATAATTATATTTGAATATCACAATGAATCTTCCCAGATTTGATGTATATCAAATTAGTATACCTATAAGCAGATCAAGATCATAGAGGATTTTAGCAATCATTCTAGAATTGGTAGCATACTTATGATAATAATTTATTTTTTTTGGTGGGCACCGTTGTCAAAGTTCTCAGGTTCTGGTAGCACATGACTATTCATGCAATATTAGGCTTATTTTGTGGAGCATCAGTTAGAGATATCGGAAAGGAGCTACCAGATGGAAATCATTTGCTCGAGACAATTTTTTATGATAAACATTGTCATGTTTTGTAAATTTATGATGTAATTATTAGCTGGCAGTTTCATGATTGAACTCTCTCATGTAATAGACTTATAAATATAGTTTTCAAACAATAAACATGGGGTTGGACCTGAAGGGAGAAATGGTATTGAAAAATTACCATTCATTGTAAAGACTCTCAGGAGGTTGTAAGTGACTCTTTTTGGATGAATACAAAGACATTTTGTTTCCATATTCTTGTGTCATAGTTATGTGGTGAAGTGCTTCCTGATGTAACTTGTTATTATCTTGTTTCACATATTGTTTCTTTCTTTATTGTTTATAAGAATATTAAGTTCAATATTTGTTTCAAACACCATGTTCTGGATTGAAATAATATTTATGTTTTCTTTCGAAGTTTGAATGTAGAATTCAGGTAGAAATGATCTGCATTTGAATTGAACCCCAATCTATTATTCTTGTCCATCTCACAAACTATAAGGATCCAATGACATGATTACCTTGCCTTGTTACATATGGTCTCAGTTATTCTTTCATTTAGTCATCTTTAACCTTGTGACTCCATTTTTCCCAATGGCCCTCTTTTGTTGTCTCAACCAAAAACTCAAAAAAAAAACCTTATATCCTCATAACTAGCCTAATATCCCATCCAAACAAATTTAAATAATAAAAAGAGATCTCTCTCTGACTCTTGGAGGGATATATCCTTGACTCCAAGTGGTTTTGTGGTTACCTCTGTCAATTTATCCCTCAGCCTGAGAAATTACAGAGTGTTAACAACAACCAAAAACCTTGGGATGTGTCAGAGAGGATTTCTTATTAGTCCATACCTTGTGTGGAGTCATTTCATCAAATGCTGATGAGGGTGATTGATTTACCAGGTAAAATGTAATGTCCACTACCTCTTCCCATAATTCCTATCCCAACTCGGCACCACTGAGCATGCTAATTGTTTTTTCCATTAGCGATGCATTCATCCTTTTTGCAACTCCATTCTGCTAAGGTATGTATGGATTAGTGTTATGCTTTCTATATCATTTTCCTTATATAATTTCTCGAATTAATTCCACTAAATTCTCCACCAGTATCTATCCTCAATACCTTAATTTTCTTCTAAGTGTGATTTTCCACAAGAGCCTTAAACTCTTTAAAATTTTCAAAGTTTTTAGACTTCTTCCCAAGGAAATAAATCCATGTATTCCTCGAGAAGTCATATATAAATGAGTCACAATACACATATTTACCTAGTAATGAAATCATCACAAGTACAAACAGATCACTTCTCACCAACTGCAAAATTTCCCCTGCCCTCATAGCACTAGAGGATAATCTTACTTGATTATGCTTTCCATATAAGAAATATTCATAGAAATCAACATCCAAAGAAAAATTTGACATGCCTTCAATCATACCTTTACCATGTAGAACTCAAATCCCCTTCTCTCTAATACACCCTAGTCTTTGATGCCACAACATAGTATTTTCTCCAAAGACTGCAATATTTTTTCCTTTTTTAGCTCCAATCTCAAGAACAACAAAACTATTGCACCCATCACTGATATTTCTTCTCAACAACTTATACATAGTTCCAATCTGAAATACCCTCAACAACAACATTTCTCGTCGAACCATCCTGTAAGTTTCCTTTTCAAACACTATTTTTACTGTTGCATCATCCCTCTTGCTTACATAAATCAAATTACTAGACAATCCCGGGATGTGCAGAACACCAGGGAGTGTTATAATCCTACCATCTATGAGATTCAACTTGATTTTTCCTTGTCCTACAATTTTGGTTGTCGAGTCATCTCCTAGAAAAACATCACCTCGATCACACCTTTCATAATCACAAAACCCCTCACTGTGAGGATTCATATGAAAGGATGCATCTGAGTCAACTAGGCATGCCTCATGATATGCATATATGCTTGAATAAACCAAGTATATATCCCATCCTTCAACTGCAGAGGTTTTTTCTTCTGTAGAAGGGGCATCATTAGATCCCTTCCCCCTCTCAATACTTTTAGATCTACACTGTTTCTTGTAATGCCCTTCTTTTCCATATCTCCAACAGACCTTTAAAATTTCCTATAGATTTAGATCTTCCTCTAGATTTATATCTCCCACTTGAGGGATTATTTTTATTTCTTTCCTGGAAGCATCCTCTTACAAATAAGGTATTTGTGCTCTGGATTTCCATGTTTTTCCACCTCATATTCTATGATAATAAGGATGAGACCACATCATTGAAACTTAAAGTAGTTGCATTGTTTCATATGGCCACAACCTGACTATCCCATGAGTCTTGTAAAGAGAAACATACATTGATACACTTATCTTCACCATTATTCTTAATATCAACAGATGGTAACTAACTTACCACAACATTGAAGGTATTTAGGTGCTCTGTTATTGAGTCTCCATCTTTCATCCTTAGGTTGTACAACTTCTTTTGTAGGAATTTTTTTTTTCCAGGGACTTAGAATGATACAAATACCCTAAATTATTCCATAATTTCTTGGCTATAGCTTCCCTTGACACATTCAGTAATATTGAATCTAAGAGACACAACCAGATTGTTCTCTTTTCCTTCTGATCCAACTTTATCCAGTCTTTTGTTGACATTCTTGTATGTGTAGTACTTGGATCTACAACAACCCATTGATACTTTTCTATCAAAATATCTTCCATCTTGAGATTCCACAACTCAAAACTTTGACAATCAATTTTTTTGATCTCTATTGAATCTCACTCCATTTATTTTCACCACAAGAATCAATACCATAGAGCTCCCACTGTAACAAGGTTTATCGCAGACAAAAGAAAAACCCTTCTGGATCTCTTTTCTTGTTAGGAAATGAGTCGACCTCCTAGGGAATTCTTAAATAAGTTATTAAGATCCCCTCTACATTTTTATAGAGGTGGTATTTGTTGAAATCTTTACTCTGACACCTAGGCATCATGTTATCTAGCGATTTCGTTATTGCAAATCAAGTTAGTAGCTCACAAAACAAAAATACACTACTGAAATATTCAACTCAAATAAGTGTAGTGGGATAATACTAGAAACCAAATCATGTACACATAAACATCGATATTTTTGGGTAGATACCCTTGGAAAAAACCTCAGAGGGAAAACCAATACTGAGATGATTTTATTATGATAAAATTAGGGCCCCTGTAATAGAGATAATGGCCCATAGAGAGAAATAAAATTGCAGACAAACCTTACAAATTCTGCTCTGTTGTACAACCCATATCTAGAATGATTTTCGAGGTGTATGCGCCTTTCCTTAAGAAAACCTGCATATACGAGCCTTTTTCTGTTGAAACCCGTGTACACGATCTCAAGGATTGTATGAAAATATCCTTATGACTTAGCCGTTTCCTATGGCTTCTCTCTGTTGAAATCCACTTCTGTCTTCCTCTGTCCTCTCTTCTCCTTGACACGATCTCTAGATGGAAGTCCTTCTACACCTATCTAATATATCCTTGAATCACATTCCTTTATGATCCAATACTCTAAGCAAAAGTCCTTCTCTTCTCTATATCAAGTATCAAGTGTTTTCCTCCTTCACCCTAGCCTTGCTTTTATAATCTTGAGTTATGAACTGACCCTCATCTCCAAAGTGATTGATGATTGAGATTAATTCTCACCTCACTTGAGATCAATGGCTAAGATTCAATGTTAATTACTTTTAACATTTCCTTAAATAACTCAATTAATTAATAAAAAAATATTTTACTTTAATAATTCCTTTAATTAAAGTAAAGTATCAAGGTAGAAGGATTTCGATGACTTTCACACATCTAGACACTTAGGCCTATATATAAATATGTATCCAATGCTACCAAACATCAACACTCCCTCTTAGAAAGGAAGGTATTCTGCACAACTCCAAGTTTGTCTCCGAAGAAGAAAAACTTCCATTTAACCAAGGTTTTGGTTAAAATATATACAACCTGCTCATCTGTGGAAATATATTGAAGCTTCATTGCTCCCTTCTAGACCCTATCTTGAATGAAGTCTTATCTCAATTGAAGTGGTATATGGACCCTTCTTGGACCTGTCATGGAATACTGGATTATCTAAGATTTTGATAGAACTCTGATTATCACAATATATCACCGTAGGATCCAACTCCTAATGAAATGAACCTGTAAGCAATTTGTAAATCCAAATATCTTCACAGTTAGCCATACTCGTTGCAATATACTCTTCCTCTACTGAATTAAGTGCTACATAAATATGCTTTCCACTGAACCAAGTAATCACCACTGATCCCAAGATGAATAAAAAACCTGAGGTTCTCTTCCTGTCTACTGCCCTACCTACCCAATCTAAGTCTATATATCCTTTCAAATCCACTCCATCTCCTCCAAGATACCTCAATCCATACTCCAATGTCCTCTCAAGTACTTGAGCACATGCTTCGCTGCTATCCAATGCAACTTTCTTAGCTCCACCATGAATTGGATTAAGGTTTTCACAACAAAACATATATCTGGCCTGATATTGACCAAATACATCAATGAACCTATCAAATGCCTATATGTCTTCGGATCCACCAACTCTGAATCTGAAGTGACAAACTTCTTCAAATTGGTAACCATAGGTGTAACCATCAGTCTATAGTCCTCCATCCAAAATATCCTCAAGATCTCAGCTGCATACTTCTTTTGTCCAAGGAAGATCTCTCCCAATACCTTCCATACCTCTAAACCCAAGAAATAATGCATCAAGACAATGTCCTTCATCTCAAACTTAGTATCCAAATCTACTTTACACCTTGCAATAATATCCTCTATACCCATGAGAAATAAATCATCCACACATATAACCAAGATGAATCGATTAGACCCAACAAATATGAAGTACACGTTAGGATATGCCTCACTCTTGGTAAAGCCCATACTCTACAAGTATTCATCAATCCCAGAATACCATGCCTTGGGTGCCTGTTTGAGTCTATACAAGGATTTCTTAATCCTACACACTTGAGACTCCCTCCCATGTACTGCAAATCCCTGAGATTGATTTATGTATACTTCCTCCTTAATGATATCATTGAGGAAATTTATTTTCACATGCATATGATGTATCGTCCACCTCATAACCGAAGAAATAGAAACACCATCTCGAATATAAGCATACCTGGAGACTAGAGAAAATGTCTCCTCATATTCCACTCCCTCTTTATGGGAGAATCCTTTCACCACAAACCTCGCCTTGAACTTCTCGATGCTACCATTTGCAACATGATTGATCTTGTAGAGCCACCTGTAACTCACAATATACTTCCCCTCTAATCTTGATACTATATCACAAACATCATTCCTCATAATAGCGTTGTACCCCTCTACCATGGTATTCTGCGATACCTGCTAATATGTCGCTTCCTTCAAAATGGAAGGCTCAACATCAATGATTCTACTCATAAGTGCATATAGTTCATAAAATTTCTCGTAGGTCTGCACTCTCTGACCACACTCCTAGGAGCCTCACCAACATCCCTCAATGTCTATAATATCGACCTGTGTCCCCTGACAGGACTGGAAGGGAATAAATCCTTCTCCCCACCTGAATTCTGAGCTCATGACTATTGTTCATCCTTCATAGCTTGTTTCTCCTCATCCTTTGTCACTCATGATGACTCCTAAGATATTATAGATGCCAATTTCTCCTCGAAATTAACATCTATGCTCACAATTGTTTTCCACTGCATTGGTATGAAGATCCTGTAAGTCTTTGAGGTCTCTTTCTACCCCAAAAATATACCCTTATGTACTGAATGCTCCACCTTCATCCTCTTCTCCACATGCATATGGATGTATATTGGACAACCAAAGATCCTCAAATGTCCCATCTTTGGCTTCACTCATGAGAATGCCTCCTCTAGAGTCTTGTCCCCCAATATCTCATGAGAAATCCTATTCTACACATACACTGCTATAATACATGCCTCTGCCCAAAGAAACATAGGTAACTATTGGTCATGTATCATAGCCTTGACATAACTGATGATGGAACTATTCTTTCTCTCCACAGCCCCATTTTGCTAAGAGTTGTATGAGACTGTCAACTCTCTCTTGATCCCCACATCCTTGAAAAAATCCTTGAAGTCATTTAAGGTGTACTCTCCCCCATTATCCAACCTCAAGACCTTGATATTCTTCCTTATTTGGTTCTCCACTTGAGCCCTTAACTCTTGAAATCGATTGAAGAACTCATCCTTGGTCTTCATAAAGAAGATCCAAGTTTTCCTTGAAAATTCATCCATAAATGTCATGTAGTATGAAAATCCCTGTACTAATGCTACTAACATCGACCCACTCACAATTGAATGGATAATATATAATATCCCCTTGGACCTACTCTCGATTCTTGGAAAAGAAACCTTGGAATTCTTTCCAAGTGCACACCCTCTACACACTCCCTACTGCTCAATAATAAACTATGGAAGACCTGTAACAATCCCCCTCAGAATCGACAAATATCTGTAGTGTAGGTGTCCCAACCTCCTATGCCACAAATCACATAGGATGTCATTTTCATGGACCAAATCCTGAACATACTTACCCTACAACATGTATAAATTTCCCTCTCTAACCCCAACGATCAATGCTCAGTTCAAGTTAGATTTCAATGGATGTATGAGTACTTTCCCTCTATGAAAATTAATGACAAAACCCCTTTCCTCCATAATTGAGACTGAGAGAAAATTCATCTTTAGCCCTGGGATGTAAATCACATCCTAGGCATCTGATGAACCTTCTGACTCAAGATAGAATGTAACTATTCCCTCTCCCTTAATTGCATACTTGGAATCATAACCAAGTTGTACATGAACATCTGAGTCCCTCTTTGTTAGACTCCTAAATAACTCCCATGCTTCTGTCATATGACGATATGCACCACTTTCCAAGAACCAAGCACTCATGGTGGTTGTGCTAGTAGAAAGGAAATAAAATGGTGAAAAATCATTCTCAAACTTCACTGCAAATTCATATTGATGTGTCTTTGTTGATGCTGGTGTCTGTGTCTTTCCTTTTCCCTTCTTCTTATCTGGAAACTGAGATGCATAATGTCCATTCTTATGACATGAGAAGCACTTGGTTTTACTGAAGTCCTTTTCGTTCCCTGGATGTGATGATCCTCCATCGATGTTACCCTTCTTGCTAGAACTCTTTCCTTTTCCCTTCCTTGTATTACTTACAAGAGCCAAGTTCTCATCATTACTTCCTTGCTTTCTACTCTTGGAATCCTCTAGAGTCTCTTCCTGGATGCAATCAACCCAAAGTATTTTCCAATCTGGGATTTTTTTCCAAGCAAAGAATCCCTTGAAAAATGGTTCCCAAGACCTGGGAAGACCATTCAATGCCACATTCATGATCTCTACATCCTCTATTTTCTCCCCTATGGTTGTGAGTTGATCAGGTACTTGTGTGATCCTCATGAAATAACTGGTAACATTGTAAGATCTAGACATATGCAATGATTTGATTTGATTTCTTAAGACCATATTCCTATTCATGTTAGTTCTTTGGAATAAACCTACCAAGTAATCAAACAACTCTTTGGCCATGTTCTTCTCGGATAGGTGAGAAATTAGATGATCCTTCACTTAATCCAAGATAACCCTTTATGATTTGATCTCCTTCTTCTCATGAGCTGCCAAAGCTGCCAGATATGTCAGTGGAGAAACTTCTTTGTCCACTAAATCCTAAAGGTCACACTCCTTTAACACCAAAGTGACTCTTGTTGTCCAAGATAGAAATTTGGATGCTCCATCCAGTCTATCTACAACTCTCAGAGGTGTTGATGCCATCCCTTTTAACCTGATAAAATTCCCTACAAATGTACTGACCTGTACGAACCTATACACGCCTGTCACCACTGAAGCCCGCGTATCTATGCACTTGTTCTTACTGAACCATGTGTATACCCGACTATCTCCAAATAAACCTATGTATGTACACACCTGTTCCTTTTGCAACCTATGAACAACTCTGTAAAATGCAAAAACCTAGTTTTTCCTTAGTACAACTATTTTTTTTTTCTTCTGAAATCCATCCTTTGATTCCTGCTCGATAATTATGGATATTCTAAGATCTCCTGCAGATCTGATAGTTATGCTATGAATTACTATGGATATGATATTTGGCTTCCTCTCAAAGTGACTACTCTAGTACCATGTTGAAATCCTTACTCTGACACCTAGGGATCTTGTTATCTAGTGATTTCTATTGCAAATCAAGTTAGGAGCTCACAAAAAAAATACACTGCTAGAATATTCAACTCAAATAAAGATAGAAAAAGCAATATTGGAAACCAAATCATGCACACATAAACACCAATATTTTTAATTAGATACCCCCAGAAAAAAAACCAAAGGGAAAACCAGTACTGATATGATTTTCTTATGATAAAATTAGGGCTCCTGTAACAGGGATAATGGCCCATTGAGAGAAATACAATTGCAAGTAAACTTGACAAAGTTCGCTCTTCTGTACGACCCAGATCTGGCACAATTTTCAAGGTGTACGCGTCTTTCCTTAAGAAAACTCACATATATGTGCCTCTCTCCATTGAAACCCATGTACATGACCTCAATGAGTATACAAAAAACTCCATATGACTCCACCCTTTGCTGTGGCTTCACTCTATTGAAATCCACTTGTGGCTGCCTCTGTTCTCTCCTCTCCTTGACCTGATCTCTAGATGGAAGTCCTTCTCCACTTATCCAATATCTCCTGGAATCATAGTCCTTCGTGATCCAATAATCTAAGAAAAAGTCCTTCTCTGCTCTATATCAAGTATCAAACATAGATTATTTTAATGGCTAAATTTCACCATTAGGCTAATTTCCCATGGTTTTTCCCAATTTCCATTTTTTCTAAAAATGATTTTGCCCAAATTCCATAGAATAAAATGATTTTACCCTTAAATCACCAAAAAATTATAGAAACTATATAAAATTCTTAGAAATTTTAATATTTTTACAAAACTATCACCAAATATTTTACATTTTGCATACTAAGGACAAGTAAGATTAGCCCAGGTTTCTGCATTTTAATATAAATTTCCATCCTTAAAATTATCCCCAGTATCAAGTGTCTTCCTCCTTCACCTTAGCCTTGCTTTTATAATCTTGAGTTATGACCTAACCCTAATCTCAAAAGTGATTGATGATTGGGATTGCTTCTCACCTCACTTGCGGTCAATGGATAAGATTTAATGCTAATTACTTTTAGCATTCCTTAAATAACTCAATTAATTAATAAAAAAACACTTTACTTTAAAATTTCCTTTAATTAAAGTAAAGTCTCAAGGTAGAAGGACTTGGACAAATTCCACACGTTTATACACTTAGACCTGTGCGGAAATACTTGTCTGATGCTACCAAACATCAACAACACTCCTATTTCTCACTCAAATTTTCAATATACTAGTTCAAACAATAGATTTTACATTCATAACATCTACACCTGTGAGTGGACTAGGTGGAAAAGTGACAAGAAATATAACAAACAAATTATAATAAAAAATAATAACCTCACTTATAATGTATAGAATAACCACATCCATTTATTTAAGTAATAAGAGAAAAAGGATTCGAGGCAAGACACATAGACAAAAAACAAGATTGATGGGAAAAAAATAGAAAGCTTCAAATCATTTCATTTACTTACAATCAAAAGATGCATAGGGGAAACACACTCGAGATCTCATGCTTATATAAAAGTCAAAAATCACAAAAGCTATGAACTCCTGCAATAACTCTCCGTGAGAGTTAAAATATTACAAATTGATGTTTAAGTTTGAATAAAATGTTTGCCTATCGCATGCACAATATTCTTGAGACTTAAATGATAAAATAAAAGCATTCATCCAAATGGATTGGGATGGGGCTCCCATTGACCAAATAAAATAGTGACAATAACATGGAAGAATAAAATAAATGCAATCAGGGATCGACTTTGTGAGTAAACAATTAACCGATAAAGTTGGTTGATCAAATATTGGGACAAAATAAGGTAAATTCCTTGAAAATGAATGTACTCACAAAAATGTAAGTGGATTGATGGATGGATGTCTCTATGAAGCCATATGTAGGCACTCTAGGATTCTGATATTTTTTCCGGGGCCTTTGTTCATAATTTCTTCTCAACTGAATTATTTTGTTTTGCATTTGACTGACAATCCTCTTCATCTGAGCAATTTCTGCATCTTGTCCTACTCATGGAGCATCATTCGGTGGGAGGACGTTTCACACATTTGGAGGCTGGCCCTGAAAGATACCTCTACCTACACCTCGTTATTTTGTCATTCTTAGTATAGATGGAGATTCAGATTATATGGATAATATAAACAATTTTCTTTGAACTCAACCAAGAATAACTTTTGGGTCAACAATAAGGAGTTTTGCAGTGGTGGATTATTGTTGGAAGAAGGTTTTTCCTTTCCAAGATTTTGTGAATTAGCTTGCTTGAATTTCTCTCTCATATTTCCTTCTTCTTAACTCTTTCCATCAGGTTTTCTATCTATGTTTGGCAACAAGAATATTTGGGTCTGATCAACTCTTTCTCTAAATTCTTCCAGTCATTCTTCATTATATTCTAGGTCCATGCAAGGAGCAAAATCCGTGCTTGTTAAGGTTGTTCCAACCATCTTGTTTCAGACATTGTTAAACTTATTACACTTGGCATATTATTATTAAGTTCTACCACAAAGAACTATTCAAGTGCTATTTTGTTTTTATGAATCTATGTAGTTTGTATCAATGGATTCTTGAGTATAATATCTTTCACAAACTCATTTTATATTAATGCAAAAGTTATTCAAATTTCTTTGATGACCTATCCATCTTTTTATATATTTCATCTTGCAAAGTTATAGCTGATTCTGGGTGCACATTATTTTAAAAGGAAGGTAGAATATCTGTTGAAAGCAGACTCTATACCCTGTAGATACAATTCTTTGCAGACATATTTATTTCTTTTTCTTGAATGAGACATTGTGCTTGACAAGTACATATGTATACAAGATTTTGTACATATGTATATAAGATTTTGTAGATATGTAGTTAGGAGTTTTATTGGAATATTTGTTGGATTTTTATATTGCATGCATCTAAGGTCATAAGAATAATCTTGCATATATCAAGAAAGAGGAGTACCACCTCTATTAAAGTGAGGAGATTATTTCTTGTTCCACACAAGATTTTCTCTCAATGTTGATAATTTTACCTTGATAGGAAAATATATCAACAACCCTTAGCCAAAAAGGTTCCCCCATAAAGACAATAACTACTCTGATACAAAATGTAAGTTTTAAACATTTTACATTAATGAAATGCACACATATATTCTTACCACATAAAATAAAACAATTTCAATCACACATATACATAGAGATTTACCCTAGAAACCCAATCGGGAAAACCAACAACCTGTTTTAGAGCCATACCTCTAATTGTATTCATGATCAAACTTCATTGTTTACAATACACTTACTTAGTTTCTTTCAATTGAAGGTAATTGAATGCAAAGTATATCAATGTATTGTCCTTGATTGTATATTTTATGCCACACCGAAGAAATGACATAATATACTTGCAGGTCCTACTAAATAAATTATCTAAATTTAGGACTTGTTTCAGTTGAATTTGGATATCTATGTAGCATGAGTCATGATTTGTTGACATCCATGCTTTCAATATTTTCTACCAGTTGAAGGGTGCCAATGCTAGCCTCTACCAATTGCAATTTTTTGTCCAACTTAAGATTCATTGAGGATTCTTCCCTTATTGAATATGGTTGGTTGATACCACACTCATATCGGTTCAATTATCTAATGAATTTCCTCTCCTCAGGACCCCTTCTACTAGATCGACGAGGGTTCATAACATCACATATATTAGCTCTTCTCTTTTGTATTTTTTCCCATTTAATCTTTTGTATATCAACCATTGGTTTATGGAACTACATCCTCCTTGTGGCCCTTTTCTTGATTTCTTCTTCCAATGTGTATTCTATTTGTCTCATGGTCAATATCCTCCATTTACTTGGCATATTGGTAATGTCTCCTTCGGTGTATACTATCTAGAGTTTCTTTACTCCATTTCAGGCATCTCACAAATAATGACTTTATTCTTACTCTTAATTGACAAGGGAAACACAATCAGACATATTTATTTCTATAGAAAATAGTCCCACACTTCTTCATTGATCTTGCAGATGACATTCAAAAATTGTTCCATGTCTTCTTGTTTTCTTTTCTAGTCGGAATTGATTGGCATTCTAAAAGGAGGTATATACTCAACAATATGGCCAACTCATTTATCAATTAAGAATTTATGCATCAAGGTTGGTACTATAAAGAGGAATCTATCATGTAGATTGTCGTAAAACCTTCACTTAATGTCGTCGACAGATGTATGTTCCTTGACTCCTTGTTCCTCGCAAAATTCATCTACTATTTTCTCTACCCACTCATATACAGTTTTTCTTTCTCTATTAATCAATTTGAACATCAAGCATTCATCCTTTGTTAGGTTATTCACGTGGCTTGATCAATGTAATTCTTTATTTCTTCTAGAATTGCTTCTACAATTTTTTTGTGTGTCTCCATGAGAAATTGAACCCTTGCTTATGAAAGAGTTAGTTGATATGGAGTAATTTTTCAGATGGTTTTCTAGTTTCCCCTATCACCACTTACAAATCTCCTCTAAAATCAACATCTATGCATGTGTGCAACTATCATACAGTCCTAGTTCATGTAATACTTACAATGGAACTAATGTTGTAATCTAAGGGATTACACAAGGGAGTAACCAATAAGACACAACATAATATATAGAAAGCATTATACATTAATATACAAGCATGCATACATAAAAGGAGATAAAGGAGAAAAGTAGTAGTGGAATCAATAATCTATAGTATTTTATTATATGAGATCAAGCACCACTATCCTCCTACTACATTCACGATCACATCTATTTATACATTGATTCAATTGGAAGGTATTTACGACTGTTCCTAACTACCTTGGTTGGTCGATCAACTTTACTTACATAGTCAAATTCGTGTCATGGTTGACTAACAATTTACCTTGATTGAATGCTAGGCCTAGTCAAATTAGTCATCTATGCCCTCCAAGTTCCCTATCGGTTTATCTAGACAATGTAGTGTGAATGAGTTATGACTGTAAATATTTTGGTTTCTTACACTTATTTGTATACTGATCTATGCTCAACTATGCTTAAGTGCTATAATGGTGTCTTTAGACACCACCTATCTCTTGGAATATTGGTTCTTTGATCTACCTAATCCTTTGATGTAAGTTTTAAACCTGCGAAGTAAAGCAATGCATATAGATTCTTAAGCAATACATAAATTAATCAATGGCTCATACACAGATTACACAAAGATTTTTACCGGAAACCCTCAACCGGGAAAACCTTTCTTATTTTC
>SNQJ01S0064110.1:29682-50052 GCA_010110895.2 Picea sitchensis | reverse complement strand
CATTATATCGAATTTCACCATTCACCATACAATATATACAATGTTTTTAGGTATTCCGTAGATACCAAAACCCTAATCCCTTAATCCGGGATTAATTTACAAATCAACTAAAAATAGAAAAATCCGCTAAAAATAGAAAAAACCGCCCAAAAAATATGACGCAGTTGTCGTATCTAGGTGTAGGGATCCTCAGACGCAGTTGTTGTATCTGATGCACCCACACACACACACATGCAAAGAATATAACACATACCCAACATTTGACATGCAAAAGTAATTTCACCTCCTCAATCTCTAGAGAATTATTCTTATGGGGGGTGTTGGAACAATATGATTTTTAGATTTATCACACCTATGGATATTCTGGAGATAGTCAGTTGATAGTTGATAGTCAATTAGGAGAGTCGAATGGGAGATTGACTAAGTGGGTGATTGAGGAGTTGACTAAGAGACCAATTGGATGGTTGATTAAGCATTTGACTAGTCAATTAGTTAGAATAGAACAACCAACTAGTGCACAAAACAAGGAAAAAATTACGGAGTTCATTAAATGCCATCACCAATCTATGTGGACCTTGTCTTCCCCACTTCAGATGATTTGGTTACATATTGGTGCTATATATGATGGTCCTATCAATTGATCTAGAAAATGCAATGTGAATGTGTTATGCATGCAAATGTTTTGGTTTCTTACTCTTCATTGTATATTGAGTTATGCTCAATTTTTCTTAAGTGTTATAATGGCTTCTTTAGACACCACCTCTCTCTTGGAATACTATCTCTTTGATCTACCTAATCCTTTGATTCTCGAATGCGTCATCACTTTGTATATTGAGCACGCCACTTAGCATAAAAAACTACAAGAATATTAGTGCAAGAGTTTTTTGCAGTTGTGCATCGGGGTATGTGTGATCCCTACATATGTAAACACATCTATGTGTATTATTATAGCATGCTCACTAGTGCCTATTACTATAAACAACACTTTACTCAACCTGAAAAAGTTTTAGGAGCTTTTTACAATGTTAGATTAAATTTATTTACTTACTTTGTAAAACATATTTCATATTTTGTATACTTGATTATGTGGGTCTTTTGTTGATAGAATATGGCTAATAGAATATTAGGGAAAACGATAATAGCAGCAAGCATGATGGAAGCTTGTCCCAAGAAGAGAACAAGGTAAGTTAATTGTAGTTTTAATATAGAAGTAATAAGTTTGAATTATATGTGGGTTTAAATGATGTGTATTGGTTAACATGTATCATGTAGAGAAAATACTTGAAAAAACTTGATAAGATTGTTCATAACTCGAGTGAAAAAGAGAATAAAATATTCATAGAAATGTTCCAAATAAGAGAATTAGGCGGTTCAAAAGGAGATCAATATGGAATCGTTTTGTTTTACTTTTTACTAATATTGTACTTCTTAAAAATAATATTTCATAGGTTTCAAACATTTTATTTCCATACATTGAGTGTTGTGCAAGGAACGATGACAAGGGAATAGAATTCCCTCCTAAGAAGGAACAAATTATAAAGGATATACGTGATGATGAATTGGTCCTTAGTTCATGTAGAGTGGTGCTAGATGTTAATAATAGGGGGGGTATATTTTATAATACTATGAGGGATATAGTAGAAATACGATATATACATTATTTTCAAATACAATACAAAAATCAAATCCAATGAGTCCAATAACTAGGTTATATTTAAACTATAGCAAGCATTTTAGAGAAATGGGGAATGAGACATGTGAGATTTGTAATACAAAAATCATACAATAACCAATAAAAAATATTTAGAAAGTATTATTGTTAAACATGTCTCTCTCTCTCTCTCTCTCTCTCTCACACACACACACACACACACACACACACACACACTATTCCAACACATTACCAAATTAATAGTTTTACTATATGTAATTCATAGAGATATTAATCGATTTTTATTGTTTTTTTTTTTACCAGGAATATTAAGAAGATAAAAGATGCTAATTGAGATGATATTTAGAACATGTCGGTAGGGATGTCCAAAGGAATGTAAAAATATATAGTCAAATAAATAAGAATAATTTAATCATGAGAAAAACTATCCCAACAAGAATCATCTATTTTTATTTTTATTTTTTTTATGTGCAATAAAAGAATTTATCACATGGAATACTCAATTTCAATTGTTTTGTTGTTATAGAAAAGAAAACTAAATGGAACCCATTCAACACATAATATGAGTTGACAAGGCATAAAACCAACAACTTGTTTTAGAGCCACACCTCTAATTGTATTCATGATCAAACTTCATTGTTTACAATACACTTACCTAGTTTCCTTCAATTGAAGGTAATTGCATCCAAAGTATATCAATGTCTTGTCCTTGATCGTCTAGTTGATGCCACACAAAATAAAGGACATAATCTACTTGTAGGTGTTGCCAAAGGAATTCTCTAACTCCGGGACTTGTTTTAGTTGAATTTGGATATCTATGCAGCGCGGGTCCTGATTCGTCGACACCCATGTTTTAATATTTTCCCAGTTAAAGGGTGCTAATTCCAACTTCCACCAATTGAATTTTTTTGTCCATTTCAGGATCCATTGAGGATGCTTCCTTTGTGGCATCTGGTTGGTTGATACCACACTCAGATTGGTCCAGTCCTCCAATGACTTGCTGCTTTTGAGGACCCCTTCTACTAGATCAACGAGGGTTCATATAATCACATATATTATTTCTTCTCTTTTGTCTTTTGTCCCATTCAATATTTTGTATATCAACCATTGGTTTATGGAACTACATCCTCCTTGTGGTCCTTTTCTTTATTTCTTCTTCCAATGTGTATTCTATTTGTCTCATGGTTAATATCCTCCATTTTCTTGGCATATTGATAATGTCTCCTTCGGTGTCGGCTATATAAGGTTTCTTTACTCCGTTTCATGCATATCATGAATAATGACTCGATTATTACTCTCAATAGATGATGGAAACACAATCAAACATATTTGTTTCTATAGAAAATAGTCCCACGCTTCTTGATTGTTCTTGCAGTGGACATTCAAAAATTGTTCCCACTCTTCTTGTTTTCTTTTCTAGTCAAAATTGATTGGCATTCAACAATGTGGCTGACTCCTTTATCAATTAATAATTTGTGCATCAAGGTTGGTACTATACAGAGGAAGCTATCATGTATATTGTCATAAAACCTTCACTTAACGTCGTCAATAGATGTATGTTCTTTGGCTTCTTGTTCCTCACAAAATTCATCTATGATTTTCTATACCCACTCATATAAGTTTGTTCATTCTCTGTTGATCAATTTGGACATCAACCATTCATCCTTTGTTAGGTTATTCATGTGGCTCAATCAATGTAATTGTTTTTTTCTTTCGGAATTGTTTCTAGAATTTTTTTGTGTGTCTCCATGAAAAGTTGAGCCCTTGCTTGTGCGAGAGTTAGTTGATTTATTCCGGCATATTTTTTTAGATGGTTTTCTAGTTTCCCCTATCACCACTCACCAATATCCTCTAAAATCAACATCTATGCATGTGTGAAACTATTGTACAACCCCATTTCATGTACTACTAGCAATGGAACCAATGTTGTAATCTAAGGAATTACACAAGGGAGTAACCAAACAACATAATATATAGAAATAATTATACATTAATATACAAGCATGCATACATAAAAGGATATAGAGGATACAAGTAGTAGTGGAACCAATAATATGTAGTATTTTATTATATGAGATCAAGCACCACTATCCTCCTACTACATCCATGATCACATCTATTTATACATTGATTCAGTTGGAAAGTATTTACAACTTTTCCTAACTACCCTGGTTGGTCGACTGACCTGACTTACATAATCAACTTCATTTCATAGCCGACTAACAATTTACCTTGATTGACTACTAGGCCTAATCAACTTAGTCGACTAGGCCCTGCAATAGACCCAATTGATTGATCCAGACAATGTAGCGTGAATGAGTTATGCATGCAAATATTTTGGTTTCTTACACTTGTTTGTATATTGATCTATTCTCAATTGTGATTAAGTTCTATAATGGTGTCTTTCAATACCACCTCTCTCTTGGAATAATAGTTCTTTGATATACCTAACCCATTGATGTGAAAAGTAATTTCACCTCCTCAATCTCTAGAGCATTCTTCTTATGGGGGGTGTTGGAACAATAAGATTTTTAGATTTATCATACCTATGGATATTTTGGATATAGTCAGTCGATAGTTGATAGTCAACTAGGAGAGTCAATTAGGAGGTCGACTAAGTGGGTGATTGAGGAGTTGACTAAGAGACCAATTGGATGGTTGATTAAACATTTGGCTAGTCAAGTAGTTAGAATAGAACAACCAACTAGTGCACAAGACAAGGAACGAATTAAGGAGTTCATTAAGCACCAACACAAATATATGTGGACATTGTATTCCCCACTTCAAGTGATTTGGTTACATATTAGTGCTATATAAGATGGTCCTATCAATTGATCTAGACAGTGCGGTGTGAATGTGTTATGCATGGAAATATTTTGGTTTCTTACACTTCTTTGTATATTTAGCTATGATCAATTGTGATTAAGTGTTATAATGGTGTCTTTAGGCACCACCTCTATCTTGGAATACTATATATTTGATCTACCCAATCCTTTGATTCTCCAACACATCATCTCTTTGTATATTGAGCACGCCACTTAGCACAAAAACCTACAAGAATATTAGTGCAAGAATTTTTTGTAGTTTTTCATCAGGGTATGTGTGCTCCTTATATATGTCAATGCATCGATGTGTATTATTATATCATGCTCACTAGTGCCTATTACTATATACAACACATTTATCAACTTGAAAAAGTTTTAGGAGCTTTTTACAATGTTAGGTTAAGTTTATTTACTTACTTTGTAAAAAATATTTCAAATTTGTATACTTGATTATGCGGGTCTTTTGTTGATAGAATATGGCTAATATAATATTAGGAAAAAAAATAATAGCAATGAGCATGATGGAATCTTGTCCCAAGAAGAGAACAAGGTAAGTTAATTGAAGTTTTAACATAGAAGTAATAAATTTGAATTATATGTGGGTTTAAATGATGTGTATTGGTTAACATGTATCATGTAGAGAAAATACTTGAAAAAACTCGTTAAGATTGTTCATAATTCAAGTGAAAAAGAGAATAAAATATTTATAGAAATGTTCCAAACAAGAGAATTAGGTGGTTGAGAAGGAGATCAATATGATTTTTTTTGTTTTACTTTTTACTAATATTGTACTTCTTAAAAATAATATTTCAAAGGTTTCAAACATTTGATTTCCATACATTGAATGTTGTGCAAAGAACAATGACGAGGGAATAGAAGTCCCTTCTAACAAGGAAAATATTATAGAGGATAGAAATGATGATGAATTGGTCCTTAGTTCATGTAGAGTGGTGCTAGATGTTAATAATAGGGGGAAATATTTTATAATACTATAAGGGATATAGTGGAAAAATGGTATAGACATTATTTTCAAATACAGTACAAAAATCAATCCAATGAATCCAATAACTAGGTTACATTTAAACTATAGAATGCATTTTAGAGCAATGGGGAATGAGACATGTGAGATTTGTAATACAAAAATCATACAATAACAAAAAAAACATTTAGAAAGTATTATTGTTAAACATGTTTCTCTCTCTCTTTCTCTCTCTCTCTCTCTCTCTCTCTCTCTCTCACACACACACACACACAAATCAAACAAATTATCAAATTAATAGTTTTACTATATGTAATTCTTAGAGATATTAATCGATTTTTATTGTTTTTTTTTTTTCCAGGAATATTAAGAATATTAAAGACGCTTAATGAGATGATATTTAGAACATGTAGGTAGGGATGTCCAAAGGAATGTACAAATATATATTCAAAGAAACAAGAATAATTTAATCATGTGAAAATCTATCCCAACGAGAATCATTGATTTTTTTTTTTTTATGTGCAATAAAATATTTTATTGCACATAATACTGAATTTCAATTGTTTTCTTGTTGTATAAAAGAAAACTAAATGGAACCCATTCAATACATAAGACGGGTTGATAAGGCAGAAAAGGGTTGATCATAATATTTGTGAGGAGTACTTGCCTTTTCCTTACTTAATATTTCATATTTGTTGTGATTTTAATATCTTAATAAATTCACACTTGTCCATGTATGTTTTCTACTAAGTGCTAACGTACAAAGAAAATCCATTTTAGCTTGTGAATGGCATTGGATTACATATGGATTATGAGTATATGATGGAGTATCAAAGGTTAATTAAACAAATTATAAGTAACTATATTATTTTACATCCCCTATTTTATAAATTAGAACAACAAAAAACTTTGAATTATATCTATAATTTGTCATGGCATATAAAAATGGTAAGAACCAAAGTGTTAGCGCTCAAAATGTATTGTTAGATTTTGAACATTTTTATTCAATTTGTGCTAGATTTTCCCATCTCAAAGTCTCCTTTGATAGTATTAACCCCCCAAATCCTCTGTCAAGTCTTGTCCAACCTTCATTGATTGTTTTTCCTCAACATTCTTTGTCTATGCCCTCTTGACCTGCAATACGAAGATACAATAAATATTACCTAGTTCATAAACCTAGCTGTATATATATGCCAACATGCAGTTTTGTTATGAAATGTGAGTGCTTGAAGTGGTCTTAAAACCTAATCCATATCACATTAATCTACATGCCCGATTCTTATGCCTAAGTATGAGTCTTCTTTCAAATCAAATCAAACCTATCTTCTTGGGTCTCATGGTTTTTAAAACTAAATTTTTCAAAGCCCATCTCTCACACCAATACCCAAGCGCAAGTGCCAAGCTACATACACTACTTATTTGGTTTGAATAACTAATATGCCAAAAGATTGCAGTTGTTTAGTGTATTTAATTGGATGCATAAGATCGCTCAAGGCGCCACGATCAAGGACAATACGCAGGTGCCCTGAGAATAAGCTAGGGTTGTGAGCATTTGACATAAATATGACATGTGTAGATAATAGAGCGCCGAGTGCTATACTCCATACTCCATTGGTCTCACCAGTTATTTATACGTCAGCACAAGTAAAGGAGAAAATATTTAAAAATCAAATACATGAGGAATCCGATCTCTGAACAGATATTAATGAATATTAAATAGATGATTGTCAAATCCAGGATTTGCAGGTAGAGAATGCATATATAGCCGTCCAGTGGTCCACTTATCATTGGTTGTCGGAACGTTTGAAAAGTCAAAGGCATCTTCCAAGAGGAAAGCCACGAACAGAGGCCAAATAGATGCACATTGCAGGTTTCCGAATAGGTTTTGGGAAAGAATAAGATATTTTCGAGGATGGTAGAACATTGGCAATGAAATTGCATAGATTGGGTCGGACATCATTTAGAGCTGTTAAATCTAAGCATGACTATTTGAGACATCGAAACAACTATAATTGGCTCTACCTATCAAGACTTGCTGCTCTTAAAGAATTTGCCTTTATGAAGGCCCTTGAAGAACATGGTTTTCCAGTTCCTAGTGCAGTAGACTGTAATCGACATTGTGTTCTGATGTTTTTTGTTCCGGGTTATCCTCTGGTCCAAGTTAAGCAACCACAACATCCAAAACAAATATTTAATACTACAATTGGCCTAATTGTTCAATTGGCAGAACATGGTCTCATTCACTGTGATTTCAATGAGTTCAATATTATGATTGATGATGAGGAAACTGTGACAATGATTGACTTTCGACAAATGGTTTCTGTCTCTCATCGCAATGAACAAATGTATTTTGATCGAGATGTTGACTATATATTCAAGTTCTTTGAAAAGAGGTTTGCCTCTACTGCTGAGGGGGCGGACTTGTTAGAAGAATCAGATTCAGATTTAGATGATGATAGGAGGCCATGCTTTGAAGCAATTGCTAAATCAGCTGGTTCCTTGGATAAGGCACTTGCAACAAGTGGATTCACAGAATAGAATCATGATGATTTAGAATTTTTTTTTTTTGGGAAGGCAGATAGTAACGATGGCACAAGTTCATATATCGAGGATGATGCAGAAGGAGAATCATTTTCCCAGGAAACTGTGCCTAGTGGTGAAAAAGCTAGTCATCTCGAAACCCATGAATGAGTTATTCAAGCGCCATGTGTACTAGAATGAAGGTTACACTTGGAGCTGTGGTGAAGAAGATGAGGAAGAATCACAAACATAGGCATAGTTATAGAAAAAGGAAACATCATTGATGGCTTGTATTACAACAACACAATTTCCAATGGTTAAAATTGCTCGCAGATGGCCATTCAAGTTTCGACCAGCCATTTTAAAGCTTGATGTGGAAGATTCATTCAAGAGCTTGGTTTCTTCTGATGGGTGCAGGATATCAGGTGTTTTTGAGTAATTCAACTCTATATGGATTCAAAGGAATTGTTGGGATGCTTGTGCCTATTGGTGTACATGGAGCTCTTTTGCTGAAAATGACAAGAAGCAATGATAGAACTAAAGACCCGAGCCTTCATCTTGCATAGTTCAAATCCAGGGTTTGTATAAGGCATTTTCATAAGTTTGGACATCTCATTAAGGTAATGGTAGTTGTTGACAGGTATTCGTTGAGAAAACGACAGTTGGGGCATGTGAATGTGTTTATCTAACTATGAATGCCTTTGTTAAAGCCGAGACATGGACATTCTGTTTTATTGTAATAAGAAGTTTTGATTGAATTCAGATAAAGCTGCAAATCGTGAAAGTTGACAAAACTTCTTTCATCATCTTTTTAGAAGCAAGATATATGTGAAACATCCACTCAACTCTCACACTGGTTTTATAGTTTCTGAAGGTTCCAGGGAAGCAACTATCATCTCTGCAAACTGGAGGAAACTTTAAAGAAAACAACATCCCCTGTTATGAGAAGATGTTGAAAAAGAAAGCACCGTAGAACTCTTACAAAATGAAATGCAGTGTCTTACAGAGCAGATGTCATCGACACATGATGAAAGAGAATATGGCCACCAAGGTTCTTATTGAGGCATCAAAACTTTGACCAGAGGAGTAAAATATTGAAGGCTTTCTGCATTTTGTAATTTTGAAGACAAGACTTTTGGAGGTTTAGGCAAACAGGACGACTGTTCATTAACCACCAAAAGTAGAGCTTTCAGTAGTTAAATCACCAAAAGTCTTCTATGTTAACCACCGAAAGCCTGTGACTGCCAGAATGATCGAATTTTTGCACATATCAAGGTTTTTCTGATCCAAATCATTTGAAAACACTCATGATGGATGGATGATGAATTATATATTCAGTTTCAAGATCCATTTTTGGTACATAAGGATTAGAAAGGGTAACCAAGTTGATTTTGGCACCTATTTTGGTGGAAACAGATTGGATTTTTTGCACATCTCAACAAATTCGAATTGTAAGAGTCATCACTCAACCTTGGAAGGCTATTCTGCATTACACAATGACACTACAAGATATGAAGACCATGAAATCTGGGATTGACCTCATTTTGGGGATCATTCCATATCTTTTGCAAACTGAATTTTGACTTTCTATCTTTAGCATATTTGATCCATGCTTTTAGGATCTCAAAATTGCATTGTAAAGCTATAAATCTAAAGGTAGAATAGGAACTAAGGGTTCAATTTTGAGTTCTATATGCTACTGTTTTGTATGAAAGACACTTTCTTTAATATATCAGCCAACAAGCTTCTTTCATTTGTTACTGTCAGACCTTCTTTCATCTTTGTCTATGCTTATGAGTGGAATTAGTTCTTTTGTCTCTGTTTAATGATCCTATGGTAACTGTCATCTTACTTTTGATTGATAAGCAAGAATCACAAGCATCCTTGGCTAGTATGTTGGCCCATCATATATATGGTTTTATGTATGTTTTGGTTAATTGATTAGTTTTCTTATCCACCTGTTATACAAACCTATCTGACAATAGATCTTGAAGGCCTTGTGTTGCATGATTATAGTTAAGACTGTCTTGAGAATACAACCCAGAGTTTAAGATATTCATCTTGATCCAAAACCCACACCTATATTTGAGAAAATAGTTTCCAAAAAGATTAAGTTACCAGGCATCTCTAACTTACAGCCTAGGAGAGTTTCCTAGAGTGATAACACAAAGTATGGTGTGGAGCCAACAAAAAATATGTAGAGGGACGAAATGAAGCACAATGTTGAAAGTGTATTGTTTATGAAGAACACATTGCTATTGTATGCTTATTAATTTATGAAAACATGCATATTATACTGTTATAAGGTTTAATGGGGACATATTTTTGCAATTGATACAACAATGAGTAACAAATATTTGTAAAAATTTATTAACATTTTGTTTATCACAAACCTTTATGTTCTCCCATTTTGTTCAACAAAGGGTTCCTTAATCTTATATAATAAAATGGGTTTCTCATTCCATTGCAATGTATGTTGTCGATTAAATATATGGATGATTTACATTATTACTATGAACAAAAGTATAATCAATTTGTATATTTATTTAAATGATATAATACATTAATGTAAGGATTATATTCAAATACATTAATTAAAATATAAAAAAAAATATTATTATAAAAAATATTTGATTTTCTGATCAATAATTGAAATTTTATTTAAATAGCACGAGGGAAAATTCTACAGTGAAACATATCAACGTGTTGTTTGCATTTGTATGCCTTGATTCATTTTATACATTTTTATGCATTGTTATGTTTAAATCATAGCCACACACTAGTGCATTGGAATCATTGCTTTTTTTAACAGAAACAAGTATTTTATATATTTATCAAAAAAAAGCCATCATTACAAAAAGGAGATGATAGTGGCTCTATCATCCGATTTGTACTGTGTTTACATTCATCCTTTCCAAAACCAAAAATGAACAATACCTTCATGCTACAAACACTACATAATTGCCATGTAAAAATGGCTACGAAACTGTGAAGAAAGACTTGATATTTACACTTCATAGAAACCTGGATTTAGAGTGTGAGGGGACAACTTCGTCCTGCTGTGGCGCGCTATTTTCCTCTGCTTGGACTGCGTCTCCTTGCTGTTGTGCTTGGGCTTCTCCTTCCCAAGAACGGTCTGAGAATCCGGGGGCAATTGGGACATGCTGATCGTTGCTGGCCACTGAATGGAAGGTGGAAGGGATCTAGGATTCATCGGTGCCAACTAGACGTGGAGAGTGTTGAATATTGCCAGGCCGCTGGTTGAGCTCTTCAATCTGTCTCATGTTGCGATTTAAGCCTCTCATGGCGATAACTAATTTTTGATTGTGCTTGAATTCCATTCTTTGCATTTCCTACTGCATCTTGACCACGTTTTCCTTAATTGACTAGTTTTCTTGCTATAGCTCTATATGATAGGTGTCCGACTGGTCCTTTATTCGCCTGCACTCTTCCTGCAATTCCTGAAACTATCCCCGTATTCCATCCATCACACAGGCTGGACAAAAGCAAGGGTCTTGACGTCTGATAATGCTTCGATGCATGGTGATACAGTAATTGGCTAAGGCGTAGGGGAAGGGCAGAGAAAGGCCAAAAGGAATGAAGTCCAAAATCCCAAGAACGTGAGGGCGAGGATGCTTAACGAAAGAGAGGGGTTGTAGATGATGGATGGATGGAGGCCTCCATAAGCCATTATATATTAGAGTGCTCATGATTTCCCTCGAGTGAGATAGCATAGATGACTGAAGTAGGGCCTAGGTTGCCGCTAGGTGATGTACACAGACGAACCTTCGGAGGAGCAGTTGAAGTGCCATGAAGTGAAGATGGATGAAGGAAGGGGAGGGGGGAGGTAAGGGAGCGAGGGAGTGCGACGTGGGAAGGAAGCGGGGGGCACGTGTTCACACNGGGAAGGAAGCGGGGGGGCACGTGTTCACACATGCTAGAGGGAGGGGAGGACAAGAAATGGAGGGAGGGAGGGACAGTACCGAGTGTGTGAAAGAGAGGGAGGAGCGTGACGTGGGAGAAGGGACTTGTTCCTAAAAGTGAGAGGGGGGCTATGGGACAATTGTGCTTAGGGAAACCAGACATTAGAGATGGTTTGGTTGGTGAGAAGGCTACTTTGTTCTAGTGTTTTAACCGCTTTGGCCATTTTGTCAGCGTCCATATTTTGTTTTCGGAGGATGTGAAAAAATCTCAGACACACAAACCTTTTCTTAAGTGAATTTATGGCTGCAGATATGATTTTGAGCCGGGATTTTTCCGTACTAGGTGTCCCTCTGAGATCTTTAATGACAATTTCAGAATCCCCCAAAATCGTTAGGGCCTGTATGCGCAAATCTTGGGCTAGCTTGAGTCCCATGTAAGCTACTAGGACTTCTCCTTTGTTGTTTGTTGTTTTTCCAAGACCCCAAGAGAAGTCAATTATCTTATTTCCCTAGGAATCATAGATGACCCCCCTCGCACCTGCCACCCTTCATTGGAATCATTGTTACACATTGGTAATTTTATTTAATTAAACACATGTTCGATATACAAGCACTGATATGCATGAGATTATAGCACATACTAGTGTACATTACATGTATACACACATGAGTGATTAGAATTGTAATAAGCACATTGAGGCTCCTAAGTACAACATCAAAACCATTCATTTCAATTATATCATTAATCTTGCAATTATTGTTACTGTTATTAATATTCAATCGTGCACAAGGATATATATATGTGTTGGTGCTTAACCATATCTATAACACATGTGATTTATAATACATAGTACACAACAATGTGTATTAAGTAGTGGAACACCAGTATGCCTTGCTATAGGAAGCACATCAGTGAAAAATCTTCACCAAAACCTCTAGTTGCCCAAAATTTTTAGTTATAATAAACATCTTCTAAAACCTACAAAAACCTCTTCTTTTGTTAATGAAATTTTTAGCATATGTTCTTTTGATAATTTTACTCAATATTGTAGCAATAAAAACCTCCACGAATTGGTGTTTTCCTTGTAGTGGGAGGATACATGGACAACCCCAATGGAAAATATTAGAGCCCACTTGCGGCAAACCTCTCCTCAAGTGATATAATTTTGTGGTTATTGTATTTTTCATTGGATTAAAATCAATGGCTTCTCTCCCTCCAAAATGTTTTTTTCATGTTATTTAAATAATTGATATGTATTTTTTGATGCTTTGATGGCTATTATACATGCTACAATATAGTCTAGCTATTTCTATTGTTGACTACATCAACATATCCTTCTTTCTGCTTTTATTGGAAACAATTATCTAGGAAAAGGTTTTTGATATTCTTAGAGCAATGGTAGAGATATGATTTATAACCATTAACTCTTTGCAAACCCATACCTACTAACTTCTACATACACACACATTGTACTCAAGGATGATTTTAAAGATGGAAATTTATTTTAAAATGTAGAAACCTTGGTGAATCTTACTAATCCTTCATATGCCAACTAGAAAATGTTTGGCGATATTTTTGTAAAAATATTCAAATTTCTAAAGATTTTATATAGTTTGTATAAATTTTGGCGATTTTTAGGGTAAAATAATTTTATCCTATAGAATTTGGGCGAATTATTTTTAGAGTATCCAATAGTTTTTTGGGAAAAACCATGGAAAATTAGCCCATGAGCGAAATTTAGCCCCTAAAATCATCCTTGAAATTGGTACTGAAGGCAACACATTAAACATTTAAACTTTAGTTCTAGTTTGTTTTTTGATTATTTTCATTTTTGTTGACAATTTACGTGGGAAACTTGGATACATTTGTCTTATCGACCAGTTAATAAATTAAATTTCTACATATTTTTTTTTGTTTGTAAGAAATGGCCATCAATTGCGGGGACAACATTTCAACCATTGGATAAGAAACCACAACCCAGGGGCATTTAAGCCATCAAAATCTCCCGGGGATCGCACCCGAACTGGGCTGCACCAACCCTTAACATGGATGGATTTTTAGGTGTCTCCTCTCGACTAAACACATTGTAAGGGTATTGAACTCGAGTCACCTAACAAATGAAACGCACAACTTAAGTGGATGTGCTAGCGAAAATTGACTAAATTTCTACATTTTTAAAGTTTATGAAAAATGATTTTAATTTCTGAAGTATTTTATTTAATAATTTATTTTTCAACATCTTTACAAAACATTCTAAAATATTTTATTCCACGTGTGCAACAAATGGAAAGTCAATCTACTTTTGACTTATAAGTGAAAATTATAGTTCTCTAATAACTTAATTTTAGTAATTCTATTTTTTAAAGTATTTTACACCATTATAAGTTAATCTATTTTAACTTTTTCTTAATAAATTTAGTTTTTAAATTATTTTGTTCATCATCCAGCTCAAACGTTTGTTGTTCTTAAAACCTCTGTTTCTCGGGTCATTCAAATATTCGATCCCCAATTCCTTGAAAAAGAATGATTCCACCTAACTAAATCCTTGATTTCCAATGGTTACTCCCTCTCTCAAATCAACAAATCCTTTCGCTCAACTCATAATCCCAATTTGAAAAAATCATCCTCTACTTCCTAGTCCCTAGATCTAATTCCTCTTCCTTACATCCATGGCACTACCGATCACATCTCTAAAATCTTGGCTAAAAATAATATTGAAATCGTTTTCAAACCCTACAAAATCCTCAAACATATATTAAGAAGTGCTAAGGATAAATTTGATCCAATGCTCGGCCCAAGAGTTTACCAAATTCCCCGTTCCTATGGAAAATATTACATTGTTCAAACATGTAAATCCTTCAAAGCACGTCTCAAAGAACACATTACACCACCAAAAATAGTATCTCAAAGTTATCTATTGGTGAACACTCTTTCAAATACAAACATCTAATTTTCTTTGACCAAACCAAAATACCGACTTCAACACCCTACAACTCATCTCACATCATTCGAGAAGCGTTGGAAATTGAGAAACATCCCAATAACTTTAATCATGATGACAACTACAAACTTATCCAATCTTGGAATCCTATTATTCATCGCCTAGGCCGTCAAACCTAATTCAATTTTAATCCCCTTTCAATCTTTCCTTTCCCCTCTTTTTCCCTTATTAATCATCTTAAGTCTTTTAATCATTTACACTTTTTACTCACCTCCCTTAACTTATTATTTTTGAAATAAACTTCCCCTTGTTTTTACCTTTTAATTTATAATAACCTTACAAAAAAGTTTAACCTATCCTTTCATTATATTCTCTTATATTTCCTCATCTATCCCTTTCTTTTTTATAACAAAAATGGTTAGGTTTTCATTAAAAAAAGAGGTTGTAGCATAGTTGAAACAACAAGAAGGTACGTGAGTTTCAAGAGGATAAAGAACATCTTGTTGTGGAGTGAAAATATTTTGTTGTTCTTCAACCTTCCTTCATAGATGGAAGCATGAGCATAAACTTTCCTATTTTTGATGCCAAATCCTTGAGTACACGAATATATTATGAAAAATTGATTACAAAGGATTACATAGAAACACAACATTATTATCTAAGGTTTCCTTTGTCCCCTCTTATTTACCAATGGGAACCATCCTACTCCATGATCTATCTGGTCCTTTTTAGACCTCCTTCCCCTTGTAAGAGGAGGGGAGGGATTTGGTGCATAGATTTTCAAAGCACCGACAAAAGAAAATGATTTAGAAGGATTGAAATGGGATTGCACTTTTGGAACCAAATTCCCATGAATTGAAATTTTTTCTTCCATTTTTAATTCTGTAACTTCCACTTCTTCCTCCTCTGTCTCCTCGCTATGTTCTCTATCTTCCTCAGTCTCCCATACATCCTCTCCTTACTCTTATACTGAATCAATTTCATTCTTGTCTTCTTTTGAGCTAACCATTGGCTCCTTAGGAGAGCGTCTGAAACTTTGATAAGGTGTTTTCCCGAGTCCTTCCCTGGCTCTTTTGGGGTTTCTGTGTCACCTAAATTTCCAAGGGCTCCGAACTAATTATTTTTCAAATTCCCCTAAGGTTTTCTTGGTTGGGGTGACCCCTTGCGTTGTGGTTTTCTATGTTTGCTTGTGACCATTTTAAACTTAGGTTCTGCTATTGGGGGCCACTAAGATTGCTGGGATTTTGGGAATTTTTTGTCAAAGTGCCTACAATCATGACAAATGTGGCACTTAAACACACTTTGGTCATAATAGAGAGTTTGTTGGAAAATCCACTCACCGATTTTGATTTTCACTTCCTTGGAAGTCCTTTCTCCAAATCCATCTCCACATAGATTTTTGCACAAAAATACATGTTTCCTTTTGTCTCTGTCTGATTGATGTATTTTCCTAATTTGTTCACAATGACTCTAAGATAGTTCTCTTCCCAAAAAAATAGGGGAAGAAAAGGGAGTCTTACCCACACTGGGACTGTAGATATTTCATCTTCTGGATTGAAGTCTAGAGACCATGGGGGGAGATACATTCCCCTAGATCCCATAAAATATGGGCCAAAGTGGAATATTAAATCCCTCTTCGATTTGCTGGTAAAAGTAACAATGAAATAACCCCGACCTACAACAAAATTTCTTACTGTACCTTTGAAAATAGGGCACCAATGCTCGACCACCTAGGATTCCACAGCCTTTGGACTTGGCCATAGCCCAATAAACTTTCCCACCAGAGCACGTTCATCGAAAACGAGCGTTGATCTTCAAGGTTCCAGAGATGATAACTCTAGATGTAGAATATCTTTTTATCGTTTGACAATTCGACTAGATTGAGGTGAGTTTTTGTTTTGGAGGTTCAAATACTGGACCAACAAACAAAATTCCACTATTTCATCATTGGTTTCAACACCCATCTTTGCAAATATTTTTGGCAAGGCTTGCAAATTCGATAGAGAGCAGGTTGGATTTGAGGAATTCCTTCACACAAACCACACAAAGCTACACCAAACTTTTGGTGCCGACAATGACTAGGGTAAACCCTAGTCGCAGAGGAGGATGCCTGCGATCTTCATGGTTTGGCAAAAAAAATCCCTTTCTTTTAATTTAATACTAATATTATATTCTGATTTATTCCTAATATTATATTCAATAATATTTCACAATGTTCAATTTCATTTTATGTTTCTTTCCTCAAAGTTCACACCTTTATTGTTTTTCTCCAATTAAATTAAATTTTTACTAGATTTTTAATTCTTCATCTTTTTAATATTTTAATGATTTTCATAATGGCTATTTTATTAATTAATTAATTAATTAACCTTTTTTGAACAATCCAATCTCATCAAATCTCCTTTAAAAGCTATACATCAACACTCATTTCTAACATCATTAGTTTCTTTTGTCCCTGATGATGGGTAAAGTATCCACTCAAAATGTTGAATGTTTCAAAACTCCTAACACAATTTATATCCAAAAATCTTAATGAATTAAATTATAAATCAATCTATTTTTAACTTATAAATAACAATTCTAATATTCTAATAAATACAAAATAATAAAGCTAAATTATTATAAAATTATGTATATTCATTTTAAATCTATATTTATTAAGTATTGAGTGATAAAAAATGAAAGTTAAATTTCTAATACTTAAAAAATATTAAAATAAATGTATGTTAATATATTTTATTATTATTTGTTTATGTATTTATTAATATATATTTTTATATTATGAACCTCATTTTTGTTTTATTTTATTTACTTTTTTTGTTAGCTAAATATCCATGACTTGTGGAATTGGCCTATGGCTGAGTTGCCATGACCCAGGGGCATCTAAGCCGTCAAAATCACCGGGGGATCACACTTGGCTTGGACTTCACCAACCCTTAACATGGTTGGATTTGAGGTGTCTCCAGAGGTCTCAAACCAATGACTTCACTTATAGAGTGCATTAACAATACACTCCCTCATCGACTGCTCTACACCATGGGGACTTTATTTTATTTACTTTATCAATATTACACTTCTTATTTATATTAATTGATGTAAATCCACCTTGTGCCTTTCAATTTATTAAACTTTCAAATATATATACCTTTAAAATGATCGAAAATAACATAAATTCAATTTTTTGGGGGATTTAGTAAGATTTTTCAACGAAGAATTCAAATTAGATTAATGCACCGTTTACAATTTAGATAATAGAATATGAATGAACATTTCAATAATTGTTTTTAGGCTGAAGACATTCTTTTAAGGGGAGGAACTCACTCGAGATTTCCTTGTCTTTTGATGACCTATGAAACATCATCATTTGTTTATACACTACAACGAAACATCGCCATTTGTTTATATTCTACAATGTATTATACCTCGCCACATGTAATCCATGTTTCTAACCTCCGGTCTATTGCATCCACCTATGAACTGTCACATTGTGGTTGACCCATTGTCAACCACTGACCCACTGCACTCTCTTCTGACAAACGCTGGGAGGAGAAATGCATACAAAGGTAGGAATATTTGCTTGTGACCCAATGTAGCAAGGATGGTTTCTTAAATGATACATGAACTCCAAGAGTAAATGGTATTTGTGTTGATTAAGGTTGGTTGTCATTGATGTCAAACCTTGAAGAAAGACCTGTAGCACAAAGGTTGGGTAATGGACTCAAGATTGTTTGATGTAAATATGACTCGTTATTGTCTTGTCATGGTTGATAATAAGTAGAAATGGATGAACTCCAAAGTGGCCCCCTTATGGTGAAAGCCCTCATGGGAATATGCTTTGAGGATTGAGTTATCCTAGAAGTATGGTTAGAGAACCCATGCTTATTTGTGGAATAATGAGATGAAGGTCAATGAATTTGTCATTGAAACTATCCTAGATGGATAGTGATTTTCATGCCATTTCCAGTGGTATGTGGAACATCATATAACTCCTCATGGTTAGAGAGTTATGGCCATGAGAAGTTGGAGAACCTAGGTTTGGGTAATGGACCCAAGTTTGTTTGATGGATAATGGTATGAGTTTTGATATATTTGCAGGTAATACTATTATATATAGATGTTACATGTCATTCCACTTCTGGTGGTATGTGGAACGTCACGTAACTCCTCACGGTTTGAGAGTTATGGTCTTACGAAGTTGGAGGACCCTCTTATGTCATCTTAAAGCCCCAAAAGGTCAAAATAGTCAAAGTGGTTTAAGAGATTTTAGAAGGTAAATAATAAAGTGAATTGATGTGTGTACTATAATTCAAAGTGAATAAAAAATAAATTATTTAAATAATAAATTTAATGGAGAAATTAGAAGTGGGTTAACCCTACAATAAGGAAACTGGGCAAAGTGACCTAAAAGATGTTTTTAAGGAAGCTACTTGAAGAGCATAAATAAGAGACAAGGATCTCTCATTTAAGATACACTTGAGAATATTGAATACCTATAGGTGCCCGAGGTAACCAAAGGATATCTAAGCCAAATTTATGAGGAAAGGTGAAGAAAAGAAGGTCAAAATTCAAGGAAGGATAAATTCTTTTGATGATTCTTTCTAAGGTATGTTATTTACAAGTCATATCTCCATTTTCGCAATAATGTTTTTTCTAGAATGGTTCAGAACGTGAAATTGCTATTCCATTGAGGAAACATATCCAAGTATATTCGGTAAACAATTCAGCTTGTGGGTTGTTGTATTTTTAGAGTTACACTCCATGGAAGATAGGGTTTATGGCGAGTCCTGAAACTAGTCAAAACAAGTGTTTCAAGTAAAAATGTCATAACTTCTTCATAAAATATCCAAATTCAGTAAGAACAAATGTGTTCGTTAGAGTACGATCTGTATTATTCTGTGTAAAAGTTTTAGATCGATTTAACAAATATTTTCGTGCGAAGCATGCTCTACAAGGTCGCTCTCTAGAATAAGCCAAAATTCAGCAAAGTATGCCATTTTTGCTATAAATACTTTTCTGAGAGGTTCCATGTAGTGAAAACTGGAGTAATTGCATAAAACAGACTAAAGAACTGTTGATTAAGGCTGGTTCTCATTGATGTCAACCCTTGAAGAAATCCCTGTAGCACAAAGGTTTGGGTAATATACCCAAGATTGTTTGATGTAAATATGACTCATTATTGTTTTTTCATGGTTGATAAGAAGTAAATATGGATGAACTCTAAAGTGGTCCCCTTATGGTGAAATCCTTCACAGGAAGACGCTTTGTGGAGAAAGAGAACCCATGCTTAATTGTGGAATAATGACATGAAGGACAGTGAATTTTTCAGGGAAACTATCCTAGATGGATAGTGCTTGTCATGCCATTTCCGGTGGTATGTCGAACGTCACATAACTCCTCACGGTTAGAGAGTTATGGCCATGAGAAGTTGGAGACCCCAGGTTTGGGTAATGGACCCAAGTTTGTTTGATGGGTAAAGGTATGAGTTATGATATATTTTCAGATAATATTA
>SNQJ01S0064109.1:41447-57143 GCA_010110895.2 Picea sitchensis | reverse complement strand
TAAAGAAACATGTCAAGGTTAGTACTACAGAGTTAAAGGAAACAAAAAAAATTGTTTATTCTTTAAGCCTGGAACATGAAATTAACAAGATTAAAATCCCCATACATTTGATAGAATTAATGAAAACATAGCTTTTTAGGAAGTCTATTCTCAAGTCATTACAACCCCCTGCTCAGGTCACCTTTTCATATACTATCAACCTTGAAAATGAAAATCCTGCTATAACCATTGGACCTCATATTGAATACAAGATCGATGCTTCTCCTCCATTATACATATCTTTGAACATTCATGACAAAATATTGCATACTTGTTTAATGGATTCAAGGTCTTGGTGGAATGTCATTCCAAAAGTGGTAATGGATGAATTAGGTTTAGATATCACTAAACCTACCTTGACCTATATTCATTTGACTCTAGGAAATTTAAATGTCTCAGAGTCATTAAGGATATGGTTGTTACTTTACCTTAGTTACCAATGAAAAATGTGGTATTAGATGTTATTGTGGCTGACATACCTCCAAAATTTGGAATGGTTCTTTCAAGGTCTTGGGCTATGAAAGTGGGATGAGAATTAAAAATGGATCTCAGTTATTCTACCATACCTATGTTTGGTGGAGAACATCGGATATTTTACAGAGAAGTAAGGTTGGATTACTTTGTAAGTGATCATGAAAACCCTAGTAATCATCCCATATATGTTGTAGAAGATGAACTTGGTTCCTCTATTTTTCATATTGGTGATTAGATGACTGAAAAATCAGCTAGAAAAGTAACAACTATAGTTGAAGACAATGCATAAAATTTTGTCTCGAAAATGTATTTTGATGGGGCTTGCTCAAAAGAAGGTTCTAGGGATGGGATTATTTTCATTTTCCCTACCAAAGAAGTCATTCCTATGTCATATAAAATTGAATTTGATACAACCAACAACATTAGTGAATATGATGTTTTGATGTTAGGTTTGAAAGTTGTTAAAGATATGGGTATAGATAAACTTTCTGTTTTTGGAGATTCAAAACTTATTATCCATCGATTTAAAAATATTTCTCAGACCAAACAACAGAGGCTAAAAAAATATAGGAATGATGTGTGGGATTATGTGTATAATTTATTCTTTTCATTCAACATCACTTTCGTGCACATGAATTTGAATCATCATGCCGACTCTTTAGCATTTTCTACCAGTAACTTTAAGACTCCAATTTTTCCTAACTTAAAATTTAAGATCGAGGTTAGACAGAGACCCTCAATACTAGATAACATTAAAAATTGGCAAGTTTTTAAGTATTATCAAGAGATTCAAAGATTCTTAAACGCCATTGATGAGTTTTAAAATATTTCAATAGATCGAGATAATGAGAATGATGATATGGAAGTACATGATGCAAATGTTCTTCAAGACAATGTTGTTGGTTACAAAATCATTGAATTGCAAACAAATCATCTGCCTAAAGGTTTGTTTCCACGTGAGATATTATTTGATCACAACAATGTTTCCAGAAAAGATGTTATTCAGACAAAAAAGACTGAAGTGATATACTATGATATCAGTTCAGATCTAAATCCCAGGATGGTGAAATTATCCAGAAAAATGTCAGAAAAACAGAGAGACAAATATGTAAATTTGGTGAAACACTATTCAAATGTATTTTCTTGGTCTTATGAATACCTAAAGGTCTTTTATAAAAAAGATTATGCAGCACAAGATTTCTCTAAAGCCTGGAACAAAACCTTTTAAGAAAAAGTCTAGGAAATTTAAGCCATTATTGCTACCCATTATAGAAAAAGAACTGAAAAGGTTATTGGATGCCAAAATCATAGTTCTATTGAGATACTCGGAGTGGGTAGCTAATTTAGTACCTTTCAGGAAAAGGAGTGGAGAGATAAGGCTTTGTGTGGACTTCAGGAATTTGAGCAGGTGTTCTTTAAAGGACAATTATCCATTACCAAAAATGGATCATATTTACAAAGAGTAGTAGGGGAAAATAATATTTCTATGCTTGATGTCTATTTAGGGTATAATAAAATATCAGTAATGGAAGAAGACAAGAAGAAAACAACTTTTAACACTCCCTGGGGCACTTTCATGTATGAAAAGATACCTTTTGGATTGATGAATGGAGAAGAAACCTTTCAGAGGGCTATGAACATTGTTTTATTGGTGAGAAAGATAGGTTTATGGTTATTTATCTTGATAAATCACTATATTTTTAGCTTATGATGAAGAACACTTGCAACATTTGAAGCAAACATTTGAAAAATGCAGGAGGTATGGTATATCATTAAACCCTAAAAAATCTCATTTTTCTATGGAGGAAGGAATTTTTTTAGGACATATTGTTTCACCAGAAGGAATCAAGATAGATCCTAAAAGAGTAAAATATATTTAGTAGATAAACATTCTAAGAAACAAGAAGTCTATCCAATCCTTCATAGGTAAAATTAATATTTTAAGGAGATTTATACCAAATTTTGTAGCGATCATCAAGTACACCACTGATATGTTGAAAAAGGATGCAGAAATCAAGTGGATACCAAAAACTAAAGAAACATTTGAGAATATTAAGAAGGATCTTGTTCAGACCCCTGTTCTCATCAACCCTAATTACTCCAAGGAATTCATGATTTTTTCATTCGCTTCTAAAGACACCATAGCTATTGTTCTTTTACAAAGAAATGATTAAGGGAATGAGAATCCTATCTCATTTTTCAGCAAAACTCTAAGAGACTTTGAACTAAAATATGACATTATGGAGAAGCATGCATATGCTCTGGTGAAGGCTTTAAAATATTTCAGGTTATATGTTCTACAATGTGAAATCACTGCATATGTTCCAAGTAGTGCAATTAAAGAAATTTTGGCTCAACCTGATTGTGAAGGAAAGAGGGGAAAATGGATAACCACAATTTTGGAATACAATCTGACTATAAATCCCACTCAATTGATATAAGGACAAGGTCTTTCCAAATTAATGACAGAGTAAAATTTCAAAGCAATTGGGTTGTATCATTTCCCAAGCAAATCACATAATTCTTCATTTCAGATTGAGGAAACTGGCTCATGGGTAAAGATCAAATAATCTTCTTCACCATGGTACACATATATTGTATTATTTTTTAAAAATATTCAGTCTCCTCCTGAATTGGATAAATCAAAGTTAAGATCACTTAAATTGAAATGAGTGAAGTATTTATTTATTGATCAAATTTTGTTCTGGAAAGATCCTAATGGGATTTTTTTGAGGTGTGTTAATGAAGAAGAGGAAAAACATTTTTTTTGTGATTTACATCATGGTTTTTGTGGAGGTCATCACCATTGGAAGGCTACTTCTTTCAAGATTCTAAGAGTAGGATATTATTGGACAATATTGTTTTCAAACATATTTTCTCAGGTCAGGGCATGTGAACCATGTCAAAAGTTTGTAGGAAAAAAAACTTATGTCTCTTCCTTTAAAACCCATTATTGCTCATGGACCATTTCAACGGTGGGGTTTAGAATTCATCGGGGAAATAAATCCTTCATATTCTAGACAACATAAGTGGATATTTATGGCCACAGATTAATTTACTAAGTGGATTGAAGAAATTCCAACTCGGAATGCAACAAACAAGGTAATTATGGAATTTCTTGAAAGGAATATTTTTTCTAGATTTGGTTGTCCTAAGAAGCTAGTTACTGACAATGGTCAATCTTTAAAATCAAACTCCATGATTGATTTTTTCAATAAGTACAATATCAAATTGTTCCACTCCACTTTTTACTATCCCCAAGGAAATGGGTTAGAAGAATCATCCAATAAGAGCCTCATAAGGATTATCAAAAAACTACTTGAAGAAAACAAAAGGTCATGGGATTCGAGGTTAAAGTTTTGACTATGGGTTGATCAGATCAACAACAAGAAATATATTGCAACTTCCCCATTCCAAATGGTATATGGAACATAGGCTATTTTCCCAACTCAATTGGGTTTACCTGCTCTTAAATGTCTATAAGAGGAGGTAGAAGAACCCAATGATATCTAAAGGATAGTTTTCTAGATGATAGAAGTTAAACAGTTGAGAGAAAAGATGAATCAAAATGAAGTTGTTCATCAGAGCAATGTCAAAGCCATGTTTGATAAGGGAACCAAGAAATATATTTTCAAAGAGGGAGATCTTGTGTTGAGATGGGATGCTAGAAGAGAGGACAAATCTAAACATGGTAAGTTTGATAACTTATGGTATGGTCCTTTCAAAATATCAAAGGTCATGAATACCAATACTTTTCTCTTACATAATCTAGATGACACTGAGATTTTTGGAGGCCTAGTAAATGGGAGATTCTTGAAACATTACTTTCTTTAATATTTATCAAAAGTTCCAGTATCTACAATAGGTTTTCTTTTGAACTCAAATAATGACTTCATATACCCAATGGAATTCTTTTATACAATTTGTGTTTTAAATAAAGGTGACAAAATAGGGAAATCACAGAATTAGAAGGATATAAAGGCATTGGTCTGCAGATCTTCAATTTTCCTCATTAAACTTTACCCCGAGATGGAGCTAGTGTTAGTATCTAACTTTGTTTTTGATTAAGTGAGTGTCCCTAATCCTTGATCCTCCCTGCTTATGCTTGGTTTTTTAAAAATTGATTTTTACCCCTTGATTTACATGGCTATGTTTCCATTTTTTGCACTTTTGAATGTTTTTCTTAAGTTTGTAAAGGTTTAGGATTTGATATGATAAATATTGTCACATCACTTGTCTATTCATTTTTCAATATTCAAAATTTATGCCAAGTCATGAATGATGCTACAAGAATATTGTTCTTCCTACAGCGCTAGGGATAATCATATTTTTACATGCGCCATCTTTCCCATATATCCTGTCGGGTTGATACTGCAATTATAACAACTATATGTGAGGGATTGTTTGGTACCTTCCTTAGCTGCATCAATTCAAATATATTTGGATATCATATAACAAAACCATCACCTTTTATTTTAGTCTGTCGGGTATTTTGTGAACAGATCAAATTGATGTAAGAAGAGATTCTTAGTTTCTAATAGTCCATGGGAACTGAGAATTCCAATCATTAATACTCATAGATCTATTTACATGACTATATAAACAACATGGCATCGAAGAAGAGCAGAAAAATTATTAGACTGGAACCCGAAAGCACATAATTACTCGAAGCATATCCCCAAATGACGCAGAGGTGTAAAGATGTAGGCTGGTATGATTTTTTCACAACCTTCCAGGGGAACGATAAACAAATTTCAATGGTCTTCACACATAATTTTTATGGCTTTGAAGCTATATTTGGGAAATTAGTGATGATGGTGACTAAACATTCAATTTCTAGAGCCTGTAAGTTGCCAGTTGGTGGAGAAAGGTGGTGGAAGAAGGAGAATGAGGTTATGGAATTTTTGAAGTAGTTCTTAATTCCATAGAAACAAAACCCTATATGGAAAAAGGGAATACCAGATAGCTAGGTCAAGAAGGAATGGCATACTTCTTTGCTGATCATCCACAGGTATATCACATGTGAGGATAGGTTTTCACTGGTTTATATTTACCATATTAGACTGATAATTCACATTAATGGTGATTGTCCTCTCAATTTACCCTACTTCCTACTTAATATTTTATCTAAAATGTCCAAGAGGGTGCAGTCTCAACCTGCTACAACTAAAGGTAATCTCTTTCACCAAGTTTTAATAAAGACATTGGTAATATCCTCTTTAAATGAATTCCAAGGACCCTGCGATTAGCTAATCCAGTCTTTAGGAAATGATTCAGAGTCAGATAAATCCAAAAAGGACAAAGGGAAGAAATCAACCCAATAGAAACAGACTGGTAAATCCACTAATCTTGTGATTAAAGAAGAATCACCTCCATCTAGGGTAATTCGAGATAGAAAGAGGAAGTTGAAAACTCAAAAAACTCTTGAAGATTTACCTATAGGTGAAGAGCATGGGGAAGCTACCACTAGTCAAGGTAAGAAATATAAATCAGATGAAGATATTGACATATTTCTTGATCGAGAGATAAAGATGGACATTGACGAGGATGAGGATTATACTGTGAACCCAATTCATTCCCTAGTCAAGAAGAAACATGAATCTACAAGTAAGAAAAATGCGAAGGGAAAAAAACAGAGGAAAAATCCTATACATGTGCCTAAGTTCCCTAGAATAAAATACACCAATTCAAAGACCATGTTTGATCCATCCATTAAAAAAGAGAATCTTATAATTATAGAGGATAACTCAGAAGATTCCAAAACATGCATCAAGAAACAGGAAGAGACAACTTCTTTGCACATGACTGAAAAAATCTGAAATATTGAGAAAGAGACAAGAAAAGGGAAAAAAAGTTTCTCAATACTCCAGGAGACCTGTGACAAGAGAAACCACTAGATCAAATTCAAAATATGAATCTATGTTTAGAGGTACAGGTGTAGTTTCTAATGACAAAGATGATCCTTTTGCAAAACCAAATCAGATCACAGACCTTCCAGAGACCAAAGATTATGATAGAATTAATGATGAAGATCATAGCTCTGGATTATCTTCAAGATATATAATCAAATTAAGAAAACCTGAGGCTGCTATAGACCTGAACCAACCTGCACCTGTAGAGGAATATCCTAAGTTTAAAGTTAAAGTTAGAAATGAAAAAGAAAGGATTAAGGAGCTACATGGTATGGTAAAGCAATTAAAGAAAGAGAAATATCAGGTGGAGCAATGGAATGCCAGACAACAAGAGAAGATACAGGATTTCAAGAAGAAAAGAATGGAACCGAAAACACTGCTTAAGGAGCTGCAAGAATCCAATTTTAGGTTATATTGGCACAATATTGTGCTAACAACCAAATTGAAGCAAAGCAACACCAAAGTCAGTGCAGTCATTATACCATGATAGTTTATGAATTTCTTTCATGTAGTTTTGAAATTTTTGATGATATTACTGAGGGAGTAAAAGATGAAAAGTTTAATCTCTATATTTTGATCAAATGGATTTTTGATATTTCAAATGGAGTAATTCAATCAAGATATGATTCCAAATTTTGTGGGATTTTCCGAGTTGCTGTAAAATATATTTTGAGTTAAGTTGTTGAGCGTTCTACCATATTGGCAATATAAGTGCTTATTTGAGCTAATTTTCCTAGAAGATAGGCATTGACCATATCCTGTTACAAACTGAATACTAGAAAATAGGATCTGTAGTTATACTTTGTGTAGTTTAAATAGACAGAAGGAAGATTGTATGAAGGTCGACAAGTTGGGATTTCAGGGACCTATTTTGAATATTATTGTAAGAAAGTTTTATTATACATTGATACTAAATGGGAAAGACATGTTGATTGCCAAATTTTCCTTCATTTCATGCTTTATTTATTTTCTTGATTGAAATCATTTTTTCTATTGCAATGTGTAACAACCCTAACTAATTAATTAATTGTCATAATTAAATATTTGTTGAATGTATATTGGTTTAATTAATTTCATGATTAAATATTTGTTTAATAAAATCCAGTTTAATAAATTATTAATTATCATTTTTAATCGGAAGACCAGCCCATTAATGAAAAGGGGATAAGGTGGTTGACACCTAATTGAGGGAGGGTAGTTGAGAAAAGAAGGAAGAAGGTGGTGAATGATGGGAGGGCAGGATAAGGCAAGGGGGAAGCATTATTTTTGAGGGGTGAGGATTGTATTACGGGCTTTGTTTTGAGGATCTGGTTGTGGTTTTGTTGAGGAGCTAGTTGGAGGTCTGTCACAGGGGGCACTGGGGTTGCTAGGGATTTTGGGCTCGCGGGCCAAGAAAATGCGAGGGTTCTTGGAGATTTGGAGCCAGAGAGGCTCTGTTCCTAGCTGGCTGGAGGAAAAGATTCAGTTTTCAAGAAGTTTCAAGTAGTTTGCAACAACAGGAAAGAAAGGGACAAAATTCTTCTTCAAGAGGTGTTTTACCATTATTAATTTTGTTAAGAATAAAATATATGTTGTGTAATCTATTTGTGACTATTTTGGATTGTATAATTTGTGAATTTGATCTCTAAACTGATTAACATTGCTAGTACTTCAACATAAATTAGATAGATTTGTTGTAATGCAAACATAAATAGAAATTCGATGTCATGTTCAACAAAAGAAAAGTAATTTAGATTTCAAATTTAATATTTAACTTTGAAGCCTTAGTCAAGGGCCTTACACATGGTATCATAGCACTAGTTTAAAATCTGGGGCCAAGGGCCTACCTTCCCACCCATCCTCTTGAATCTAGGCTAAATGCTATACCTTATGATCCTAAATCAACCATGAAAACATTGGCTTGCAACCTTGAAACCCTTACAGCCCTTTAACAAAAAAAAAAAAAATAACCTACATACCTTTAACAACCAAAATAACCCAGAAAACCATAGAAATTGTTGTAAGATGAAGGGGTAGGTGGTACAAAATAACCCCAAAATTTCTTTAATATATGAGAACCAACACCTGTTCACCTGCGAACCTATAAGAAACCTCATAAGAGATAGATGAACTTTTTCTTTATGAAAAACAAATTTCTATTGTTTTTTTTTGTATATACAGATCTACTTAAAAAAAAAATTGTTATTACTTTTCTAAATAAAATTGGTATTATAATGTATGTTAAAATATATAAAATTTAAAAAAAATAATAATAATAAAAACAAACAATATTTAAGCCAACAGATGCATGGAGGTTTTAACTATAGTTTTAAAAAATATATATATTCAAACCAACGTGTAACAAAGAGCCATGGGATATGGTGGTCAATGGGAATGGAACCTAGACCTTACAAATATAGAAAAGAGAAAATAGAGGAAATAAAAATAAAAATGAACCTGCAAGCCAAGCGCTACACCAACACATATCACGCGTTAGCAAAAATTCAAGCCTAGCACCTAAGTGCCAAACCAAGCCAAGTGCTTGCGCCAAGCACAAGTGGGTATCCCACAAGGGGAGGGGTGAGCCCACAAGGGTCCTTGCACTATGTATCCACAAGACATGCATTAGCATACAACACAATCCGAGTGCACAAGTACCAAGCGCCAAAGCAAATAACATGGACGAGAAGCCCATGGGAGCACAATATTGTGCATAGCGCGTCCACAATCCCATGCATAAACAACACATAACAAAAGCACCAAATCAGTGCAAGCCCTGAGGAGGAGATCTCATGCACCAAAGTCTATTGCACTATGTGTTAACACAACTCAAATCTCTAAAGTGAAAGCCTGCGCACCAAGCATCACACCAAACCACGAGGAACCAAATGGTGGGTGTGATGGCAGCCCAGCCCTTGCCAAAGCTTCGAACCTTGGACCTCTGCGCATAGGTGAAAAAATTTGGTAGGAAACAAATACAAAACATTAACCCACAGGAAACAAATAGAAGAATGACTACAAAACAAAAAAAAACGGCTGGCAGCCAATCCATTGCTAGTTCTTTAATACATTATAAACCCTACAAAGCCTAGTGCAAAAGATCTCATGGGACTCGATCCCATGATATTTTGGTCAAGTGCATCAAGGGAAGAGCCCATAGGCCCAAGCTATCAAGTTTCAAAGGCATCAATAAAAGAGCCCACATGGAGCCAAAGCTCGTGTAGGCCACGAGCCAAGCCAACACATAACCATGACAAAATCCAACGACCAATACCAAGTGTCGAGCATTGAACCATGAAGAAGGAGTAGAGGGAGCGCGCCACTGTGCAAGACACACCCTCCAGTCCTTTAACTCGGTGACACCAGGGTTGACCGAGCAGAGGGACAGCCATGGTCGACCTCATCCTTCACCTCTATTGAGCATTTGACAAAACAAAATATGAAACTGAAAAGGTTTTGAGTGACGTTAAGGTTTGAAGAGATAAGGGTGAGAAGAGATTAGGGTTAAGGGATGAGAAGGAGAAGGGAATGTGGACCTCATGCGAGGACCCACTGCCCCATGTTATATTTTTTTTTAGGGTTTAAGTTTTAATAGTTTAGGTTTTAATTAATAGTTTGAATTAAAAAAAAAAAAAAAACTTTCTTTTTTTTTAAATATAATTTAAACATGTTAATAGTTTACATTTTTACATATAGTTTAAATTTTAAATATAACTGTAATAGTTTACATTTTTTTATATAGTTTAAATTTTAATATAATTTCAATAGGTTACATTTTAAATATAGTGTAAATTTTAAATAAAATTTTNAAATATAATTTAAACATGTTAATAGTTTACATTTTTACATATAGTTTAAATTTTAAATATAACTGTAATAGTTTACATTTTTTTATATAGTTTAAATTTTAATATAATTTCAATAGCTTACATTTTAAATATAGTGTAAATTTAAAATCAAAATTTTAATAGTTTACATTTTTAAGTATAGCTTAAATTTTAAAAAGTTTTAAAATTTATTTATATTTAAAAAATAATTATTAAATTATGTTTTAAATTCATGTTAAAAAAAAAAAAACTAATTAAAGTGACTAATTAATTAGAATGATTAATTAAGTGAGTGAGTAATTAATGCTAATGATATATAAGGGGAAAAAAAATCACATTAATTAGTTTAAATGAAAAGTTTAAGGACTTAGACCAGGATAAGTGGGAGGGGGNAATTATTAAATTATGTTTTAAATTCATGTTAAAAAAAAAAAAACTAATTAAAGTGACTAATTAATTAGAATGATTAATTAAGTGAGTGAGTAATTAATGCTAATGATATATAAGGGAAAAAAAATCACATTAATTAGTTTAAATGAAAAGTTTAAGGACTTAGACCAGGATAAGTGGGAGGGGGCTTCATACGCACTAGGAAGGTAAGTTAGAGGAATTGGCGAGTGTGGTCTAGTGATAGCATAGCTACCAGGTGAGGGAGTTAGTATTTTTTTTAGGTGAAGAAATCGAGCTTAGATGCTTTAACCCTGACCTGGCCACTTCCCCTAAAGAGAGTAACGTCTGTTTACAAACAAATAAAAAAAACAACTTACGACTAACCCTGTTTTCAAGTTTAAGTTGCGCAAACGTGAATTACCCTATACTCTCCCTGACAAACTTTTGGTGGATGCAAATTAAATTATACAAGATGGTTAGGACTCAAGGAAATCGAGGTAGAGGGGCATTGTCTCAGAGACCGCCAACACCGCCACCACCATTGCATGCATTAGCTCTCATTCTATGCTATTTGGAGGCCATAAGTGAGACTCTAAAGGGGCGTCAACTAGAAGGGATCAAAGTGGAGCTCCCACCATCTAGAACGAGTAATCCTGAAGCATCGAGGTATTTAGGGGGAGGGCCTCCATCCGAAGACATCACTAGAGAACTACAGAATATTAAACTTCTAGAGTTCACTGAGGGTCATGCCAGTGAACGTGTAGAGGCATGGTTGGAAGGAATGACAAATGTTTTGCCTTAAGAGACTATGCTTCCACATCAAAGGAGAAGATAACAATATTTCAGTTAAGGGACAGTGCCTTGAACTAGTGGGGCGACTTGGAGAGGTAGTTGTACCTTACCCAAGACACCGTCACTTGAGAAATTTTTGAGGAAAGGTTCCGAAGGAAATATCTACCAGCTTACTATGAGGAACAACTAGTGGGAGAATTTCATGCTCTAGTACAAGAAAACAGGACCATGGAAGAGTATGAGATCAGGTTCATGGAGTTGGTGAAATATGTTTCATACATGGTTAATGATCAATGACAGGCAAAACACTTTGTCTATAGGTTAAACCCTAAGATACAACCCATGGTACAGATGTGGAAACCGTCTTCAGTAGCGGAAGCAGTTGAAAATGCACGTTATGCTGAGGAACACATGAGTTTAAATGGATGTATGTGATTGACCTTTCCACATCATCCTAAATTCATGGGGAAGGCCCCTAGGACCTTCTCTAAGGGAGGGAGATATAGGAAAAATCCTTATGGTAATAGAGTCGCACCAAGGACAGTTTATATAGGTATTTCAATGGCAGCAAGTGCAACATCCCACTCATCACTAATGACGCAAGCAGATTCATGACCATATCAGGCAGAAACTAGAGTAGGGGTAGGGGTTCCAGGGGAAGGAACTCATTTCAGAGACCATCACAGAGTAGTGCACAGGTTTAATCTCGTGTTAAATGTTGGGGATGTGGAGGACCCCATTACTAATGTGACTGCCCAAAGTTGCAAGCATGATTTGTGCATAAAGAAGGAAAGGCCCCAATGGGAAGAGTAAGTGCCAGCCACCAGATTTATGTAACAGTTAATAATCGCTAGGAAGAACATCAATCCACGATGGTGGAATCGTCAAGTATGCTAAATCATATCAATGTTAAAATTTTATTTGATTCTAGTGCTACAAATAGTTTCATTTCACCATCAACATTAGAAAAGAGTGGGTTGGTAGCCTACGAGAACGATGACTTTAAACAAGTCGATATGGCTTCAGGGGAAAAACAAGTGGTAGGACGTAGCATTGGTAATTATCTAGTGGACCTAGGAGTGTGTACGACCAGGTTGACAGTATGTGTCACTGCCCTCGGGATGTATGACCTAATCATTGGAATGGATTGGTTATAATCCCATCGAGCTATGGTAGATTGTTTCGCAAAAAGGGTGATTTATGTTGATGATGAAGGAAGGCCAATAGAGATCCATGGTGTACGGAGATGGGTGTCTCTATGCTTTATCTCAACTATGAAGGTTAAGCGATGCATGAGGCAAGGGTGCTGACTATATGTAGTGGAAGCAGTAAATGAAAAGAAGGGACCCTCCTTGGATCAGTACCCAATATTGTCAGAGTTTAAGGATGTTTTTTCGAATGAGTTTCTAGGGTTACCTCCTAAGAGGGAGCTTGATTTTACTATTGAGATAAAACCTATCACATAACCAATTTCCAAGACTCTGTATAGGATGACAACGATATAACTTTGTGAGTTGAAGATGCAGTTGAAGGAGCTACTCGACTTAGGGATAATAAGGCCCAGTGTCTCACCTTGGGGTGCATCAGTAATTTTTGTGAATAGGAAGGATGGTTCTTTACGACTGTGTATAGATTACAGGGACTTGAACCATGCTACAGTGAAAAATAGGTACCCAATGCCACGAATAAATGACCTCTTTGATCATATGAAAGGAGTATCGATATTCTCAAAAATTGATTTGCGATCAGGGTATCATCAGTGAAGGATTAAGGAAGGCGATATTCATAAAATTTCCTTTCAAACTCGGTTTGGGCATTACAAGTTCATTGTAGTACCTTTCGAATTGACCAATACGCCAACAGTATTCATGAGGCTCATGAACGGTGTATTCCGAAAGCACTTAGGATGCTTTGTACAAGTCTTTTTAGATGATATCCTCATCTATTCGAATAATGAAAGAGAACATGAAGAACACTTGTGAGTGGTGTTGTCCTGCCGACAAATGCTCATGACCCAGAAAAGGCAAAAGACATTATGGAGTGTTCAGTGCCGAAAAATGCTCATGAGGTAAGAAGGTTCATGGGACTAGTAGGTTATTATCAGATATTTGTGGAAGGGTTCTCTAAAATAGTGAATCCCATCACCACTTTACAGCACAAGGGAGTCAGGTATGAATGGACAGAAGAATGTGATAGTGCATTCATCGAGCTTAAGAGATTACTAACTAGTGAACCAATTCTATGAGTGTTGGATATGGAAAAGGACTTCACAGTCTGCATGGATTCCTCAAAGCAAGGGTTGGGGGGCATGCTAATGTAGGATGGAGGAGTGATAGCTTATGCATCAAGGAATTTGAAGAAACATGAGGATCTTTACGCTACACATGATTTAGAGTTGGCATTTGTAATGCTAGCTCTAAAACTTTGGAGGCACTATCTAGTAGGGAGAAACTTTGAGCTCAAAACAGACCATCAAAGTTTAAAACATTTCTTCACTCAAAGGGATCTGAATGCCAGACAAAGGAAATGGAGTGATTTCATGAGTGAGTATGATTTTGGTATTTCATATATCAAGGGAAAAGAGAATGTGGTCACGAATGCCTTGAGTAGGAGACCATGTGTCTTCTCCTTGGTACTCTTAAAAATCAATCTGAGGGAATGTGTGTTGACACAACTCCTTGGAGACAGTTGGTATTTAAAACTTACCTCAAACCTCTAGAGTGGTAGACAATTAGATCCAAAGTATGAAGGATATAGTCTGGAAGCAGACGAACTATTGAGATATCAAGGAAGGATTTACATCTCCGAAGGTGGGGATATTCAAAAAATCATATTGAAGGAAGCCCATAGAGAACTTTATTGTGCACATCTGGGTTTGAAGAAAATGTATGCAGACATGAGGAAGCTCTTGTTATGGGTAGGCATGAAATGCAATGTAGTCCATTTCATTACTAAGTGCCTGGAGTGTCAACAAGTGAAAGCCGACCACCATCACCTGACAGGTCTCCTACAACCACATGATGTTTCTATGTCCAAGTGGAAAGTCATTTCTATGGATTTTGTTGTAGGATTGCCACTCACATCTCATAGACACAATGACTTTCTTGTAATAGTTGATAAGTTAACCAAGAGTGCTCATTTTATTTTGGTTAGAGACACTTACGATATCATTGATGTGGAACGCGTGTTTGTTAGTGAGGTCATCCATTTGTACGAGATACCTAAGAAGATCATTTTAGATAGGGACTCCAGATTCACTTCTAGGTTTTGGACAAGTTTGCAGTTAGTGTTGGGGACTCAGTTGAACTTAAGCACAACTTATCATCATGAAAAAGATGGAAAAATGAAGAGGGTAAACCAATTCATGGAATACATTCTTAGGATGTATGTCATAGATAATCAAACCCATTGGGAGAAGTACCTACCTTTGGTAGAGTTCACCTACAATAACAATTTTCATAGCTCCACTAGAATGTCACCCTACAAAGCTCTGTATGGAAGGCCATGAAGAACACCGTTGGGTTGGGAAAGATTAGAATATTGAGTGACAGTTGGGCCAGAATTGATTCAAGAGATGGAGGAACAGGTGATATAGATTAGGCAGAGACTAAAGGAAGAACATGATAGATAGAAAAGTTACGCTGATGCACACAGGACTAACCAAAGTTATAAAGTGGGAGATCATGTTTTCATTTGTATCAGGCCTAATAAGAGTACCATTCGGTTTGGGAAGGGGACAAAGTTGTCACCTCGATTTATAGGACCGTTCAAAATCCAAGAGAAAATTTGACCCGTTGCCTATCATCTCGTACTGCCACCCACTTGCATAAAACTCATAATATTTTTCATGTATTTGTTCTACGTCATTATGTTGATGATGAATCACATAAACTAAATTGGAAGGAATTGTAGGTATCGAGCACGGGAAACCTCACAGTAGAACTGTTACGCATATTGGACGGTAGAGTCCAATAGCTCAGGAACCTTCTGGTAGACCAAGTTAATGTCCAGTGGGACAAGTTTAGTCCAGGATCTGCTACTTGGGAGGAAGCCAATACATTGTGATGAGATTATCCCTCACTTTTGACCACCTCGAGAATATGTTTCTCGAAGGTTGGGTGTATGTAACACCACCTTTTGACTTAGACAACTAGGATTACCTGAGGCCTAATCACCTTTATGTTCTATTCATAGTAAAACTATTAATGATACACTTGAACTTTTAAGATGTAGGAACCTTGATTAATGTTTAAATGTTATTTGAATGATGATGGATATGATGC
>SNQJ01S0064109.1:13305-31701 GCA_010110895.2 Picea sitchensis | reverse complement strand
ATTTCCTAGACTTTTTCTTAAAAGGTTTTGTTCCAGGCTTTAGAGAAATCTTGTGCTGCATAATCTTTTTTATAAAAGACCTTTAGGTATTCATAAGACCAAGAAAATACATTTGAATAGTGTTTCACCAAATTTACATATTTCTCTCTCTGTTTTTCTGACATTTTTCTGGATAATTTCACCATCCTGGGATTTAGATCTGAACTGATATCATAGTATATCACTTCAGTCTTTTTTGTCTGAATAACATATTTTCTGGAAACATCGTTGTGATCAAATAATATCTCAAGTGGAAACAAACCTTTAGGCAGATGATTTGTTTTCAATTCAATGATTTTGTAACCAACAACATTGTCTTGAAGAACATTTGCATCATGTACTTCCATATCATCATTCTCATTATCTCGATCTATTGAAATATTTTAAAACTCATCAATGGCCTTTAAGAATCTTTGAATCTCTTGATAATACTTAAAAACTTGCCAATTTTTAATGTTATCTAGTATTGAGGGTCTCTGTCTAACCTCAATCTCAAATTTTAAGTTAGGAAAAATTGGAGTCTTAAAGTTACTGGTAGCAAATGCTAAAGAGTCGGCATGATGATTCAAATTCATGTGCACAAAAGTGATGTTGAATGCCAAGAATAAATTATCCACATAATCCCACACATCATTCCTATATTTTTTTAGCCTCTGTTGTTTGGTCTGAGAAATATTTTTAAATCAATGGATAATAAGTTTTGAATCTCCAAAAACAGAAAGTTTATCTATACCCATATCTTTAACAACTTTCAAACCTAACATCAAAACTTCATATTCACTAATGTTGTTGGTTGTATCAAATTCAATTTTATATGACATAGGAATGACTTCTTTGGTAGGGGTAATGAAAATAATCCCATCCCTAGAACCTTCTTTTGAGCAAGCCCCATCAAAATACATTTTCGAGACAAAATTTTATGCATTGTCTCCAACTATAGTTGTTACTTTTCTAACTAATTTTTCAGTCATCTGATCACCAATATGAAAAATAGAGGAACCAAGTTCATCTTCTACAACATATATGGGATGATTACTAGGGTTTTCATGATCACTTACCAAGTAATCCAACCTTACTTCTCTGTAAAATATCTTATGTTCTCCACCAAACATAGGTATGGTAGCATAACTGAGATCCATTTGTAATTATCATCCTACTTTCATAGCCCAAGACCTTGAAAGAAGCATTCCAAATTTTGGAGGTATGTCAGCCACAATAACATCCAATACCACATTTTTCATTGGTAACTGAGGTAAAGTAACAACCATATCCTTAATGACTCTGAGACATTTAAATTTCTTGGAGTCAAATGAATATAGGTCAAGGTAGGTTTAGTGATATCTAAACCTAATTCATCCATTACCACTTTTGGAATGACATTCCACCAAGACCCTGAATCCATTAAACAAGTATGCAATATTTTGTCATGAATGTTCAAAGATATGTATAATGGAGGAGAAGCATCAATCCTGTATTCAATATGAGGTCCAATGGTTATAGCAGGATTTTCATTTTCAAGGTTGATAGTATATGAAAAGGTGACCTGAGCAGGGGGTTGTAATGCCTTGAGAACAGGCTTCCTAAAAAGCTATGTTTTCATTAATTCTATCAAATGTATGGGGATTTTAATCTTGTTAATTTCATGTTCCAGGCTTAAAGAATAAACAATTTTTTTTGTTTCCTTTAACTCTGTAGTACTAACCTTGACATGTTTCTTTAGTTGTTGATCAATTTGACTCACAAGAATGCCTTTATTGACTCCTGACTTGACTGGAGCACTAGCCTTCTTTGTTGAAACATGTATATCTACCTTAGGTGTGTTTGATCTGGACCTAAGATCATAGTTCTTTCTTTTAGGTTCTTTCTGGATAACTTCATCATCGTCCCCCACTTCAAAACTAATTTAATATCAAATCATCTTCATAGTCTCGTTGTGTCAAATGAGTAGGAGATGATTATGAATCATTTAAATGCACTGCAGGGTCATCTTTAGTATCATCTACTTCTTCAACCTCTTCTACTGCATTATTTTGGAAAGGGGGAAAACTTTTTGATCTTCTTGATTCCTCCTCTCTCTTGGTAAGATTTGAGGTACATTATTAGGTCTCCTAAACTGGTTAAGGTTTTTGTATCCACCATCATGTGTAGGTCTGATGGGTTGTTTTTGTTCCATTTTCAACCTAGCCATCTCATATGTTAAGGTTTTCAACATTTTTTCCATTTCATCCATCTTAGAATAAGATGTTGTATGAGAAGAACAAGGAAGCTCTTCTTTTAGTATTTTCCTGTCTCTATCACCCTCAGACTTTAACTTGTCTACTACAAGTATGTTAGATTCTACTTCAATAGATTTTTCCTGCATTAGACTTAGAGTAGAATACCTCCTTTCTCTCAATAAAAGATAAAATTCATCATCAAAGGCATTGTCAAAGGTGATTTTGGCTGATGTTTATGAAGGCTTGATTTCATCTAGAATTTTACTATACATTTTATTGAACCTTTTTGTAAAATCAGATATAGATTCACCTTGTTTTGTTTTCAAAGAACCAAATTCATTAGTGTAATATAATTAGTCCTTCTTATCTCCCAAATTTCTTAAAAATGTATCATCCAGTGCATCAATATCAACAATTGAATTACGTGGCATACTTCTGAACCATTTTCTTGCTTCACCATCTAAACTCTGCACAAAAAGTCTCATCCAAATATTTGCATGCTCCACATTAAAATTGTTTGAAAAACTGTAGAAAGAATTTAAATTCTCTTCAACAATAACTCCTCCTTCTCCATTGAATCTTGGAAAATATTTCATATAATCATTGGGTGGTAAATCATACATGACTTGTGGTAGGTTTAATGGTGCATATCTAACTGCAACTATTGCATCCATTCTATTTACATCCATATTTGCTACCTTAAGGTGTTTGAGTTGCAGGAGTAAGAAAAAATGGTGATGTAGAAAGAGAGATTGTTCCTTGAGTGAAGAAACTTAATTGAGCTGATATAAGTTTTTAATCTTCATAAAACAAAGGTTTCTTTTATGGACTAGAGTAGGATGATGGTCCCATAAAAAGAAGGTTTTCAAAACAACAGTAATGTGGTTTATTTTCCTCAGAAGAAAAAGGCTAAGGTGATTATGAGAGTGTCACTGATTCAATTTTAATATCTTTACTATGATCTCTCAAAGCGTCAGCTACAAACAATGTATTTTTTTGTTCCTCTTCAATGAGCTTAGCAAACAACTTCCATTGATTTAGATTTAGTTATGAAATAGTTGAAGGAAAGGAAACAATAGGAGGCTCAATAATAGGATTTGTTTCACTCTCAAGAATCACTCCCTCATCTGGTGTAATTTTGACAATTTTCGAAGATTGTCCTTGAGTGTTGGTTGAAGTAAATTTTCCTTTTGAGAGAGAGGACTATCAAGGAATGATTTTAAGTTTTCTTAATATTTTTTCAGGGTCTTGCACTGCTGCAATAGGCTTAGGGTTTGGGTTTTTTCTAGTAACTTGTTTCTTTATATAGAATGAGGAAGTTGGAGAAGTCATAGGTCCTTTTCCTTCTCTTTTAGGATCCATAATTACCACAGAGGATTCGCCAGGTGAAAAATACACAGTCTCATGTAATTGTCCAAAATCGTGTCAACCATCAATATTTGAATCTAATCTTGTCATTCTCACAAGAAAGATGTCTTCGTTCCTTTGTCCCCGTCAAAAACGCAAAAAGATGTTAGTCCATAAAGTTGCACTTGATTGTGAGAGAGAAAGATAGGGAATCATCATGTTATTGCAATAGTATTTTAAGGATTTTATGAATTGGTTTTTTTAGGATGGTTGAAATCTGGTTCAAGGGTTCAAGGTAAAAATAGAACTCAAAATAAATCCAGAAGATTTCCCACTAATTTAGTAAAAGGTATCCACATAAATATATCGAAAAAATAAGTAAAATGAAGAAATAAAATATGAGAGCATTCAATTCGTCAACCCCATATAGATTTATTTATCAAAATGTAATTTAGAAACAAGAACATGTAATTGAAGGCAAATCTTGATAATAGACAATAACAGTAAAATCTTCACTATGTTACTTAAGATAAAGAAGTCATTGCATTGCAACAGAAAAATGACTTCAAGAAAGAAAAGAAATAGAACATGAAATGAAGGAGAATCTAACCATCAACATGTCTTTTCCATTTAGTATCAATGTGGAATAAAATGATGTATTTAAACTACATAGAGTATAACTATAGATCCTATTTTCTAATATTCAGTTTGTAACAGGATCTGGTCAATGCCTATATTCTAGGAAAATCAACTCAAATGAGCACTTATATTGCGAATATAGTAGAATGCTCAACAACTTAACTCAAAATCTATTTTATAGCAACTAGGAAAATCCCACAAAATTTGGAATCATATCTTGACTAAGTTACTCCATTCTAAATATCAAAAATCCATTTGATCAAAATATAGAGATTAAATTGTTCATATTTTACTCCCTGAGTAATAGCATCAAAAATTTTAAAACTCCATAAAGAACTTCATAAACTATCATGGTATAATGATTGCACTGGCTTTGTTGTTTCTCTGCTTCAGTTTGGTTGTTAGTACAATATTGTGCCAATATAACCTGAAATTGGATTCTCGCATCTCCTTAAGAAACGTTTTTTGTTCCTTTCTTTTCTTCTTGAGATCATGTATATTCTCTTGATGTCTATAATTCCATTGCTCCACCTGAGCCTTCTCTTTCTTTAATTGTTTTACCATACCCTATAGCTCCTTAATCATGTCTTTTTCATTTCTAACTTTAACTTTAAACTTAGGATATTCCTCTAGAGATGCAGGTTGGTTTAGGTCTATAGAAGCCTAAGGTTTTCTTAATTTGATTCTATATCTTGAATATAATCCAGAGCTATGATCTTCTTCATCGGTGTTATCAGAATCCCTGGTCTCTGGAAGGTCTGGAATCTGATCTGGTTCTATAAAAGGATAATCTTTGTCATCAAAAACCACACATGTACCTCTAAACATAGATTCAAATTTTGAAGTTGATCTAGTGGTTTCTCTTGTCACAAGTCTCCTAGAGTATTGCACAACCTATTTTCCCTTTTATTGTCTCTTTTCCAAGCTTTTATAATATTTCTCGGTCCTATGCAAAGAAGGTGTATCTACTTGTTTCTTGATGCATGTTTTGGAATATTCTGAATTAACCTCTATAATTACAAGATTCTCTTTTTTAATGGATGGATCAAACATGGCCTTTGAATTTAATCTGAATTTATTGACAACCCTAGTGGAGTTTCTTCTAGGGCACTTAGGAACAAGTGTAGGATTTTTCCTTTGTTTTTTTCCCTTTGCATTTTTTCTTACTTGTATATTTGTGTTTCTTCTTGACTAGGGAATGAATTGGTTTCACAATATAATCCTCATCCTCATCAATTTCCATCTTTATCTCTAGATCAAGAAACATGTCAATATATTCATATGGTTTAGATTTCTCTCCTCGACTAGTGGTAGCTTCCCCATGCTCTTCACCTATAGGAAAATATTCAAGAGTTTGTTGACTTTGCAACTTACTCTTTCTAGCACAAGTTACCCTAGTTGCACCTAATTCTTCTTTAATCGGGATCTCAGTGGCTTTACTAGTTTGTTTCTGTTGGGATTATTTCTTCCCTTTGGCCTTTTTGGATTTCACTGACTGTGAATCATTTCCTAAAGACTGGATTAACCAATCCTAGGGTCTTTGGACTTCATTTAAATAGGAGATTACCAATGTATTTATTAAACCCTAGTGAAAGAGACTATCGTTAGCTATAGCAGGATGAGAATGCACCCTCTTTGACATTTTAGATAAACTCTTAAGTAGGAAGTAGGGTAAATTGAGAGGATAATCACCATTAATGTGAATTAGCAGTTTAACATGGTAAAGATAAACCAGTGAAAACCTACCCTCACATGTGATATACCTGTGGATGATCAGAAAAGAGATATGTCATTCCTTCTTTACCCAAATATGTGTTATTCTGTTTTTCAAGTTAGGGTTTTGTTTCTTTGGAATTAAGAAATGATTCACAAATTCCATAACCACATTCTCATTTTTCCACCACCTTTCTCCACCAATTGGCAACTTATAGGCTCTAGCAATTGAATGTTCAGTCACCATCATCAATAATTTCCAAACTATAGCTTCAAATCCATCAAAATTTTGTCTGAAGACCATTGAAATTTGTTCAACGTGCCCCTGGAAGGTTGTGAAAAAAATCAAACCAACCTGCATCTTTAAACCTCCATGCCATTTGGGGGTATGCTACGAGTAATTTTGTGCCCTCAAGTTCCAGTTTGAGAATCTTCCCACTCTTCTTTGGTGCCATGCTACTGATATGGTTCTATAAATAGATCTATGAGGATTGATGATTGGAATTCTTAGTTCCCTTGGGCTATTAGAAACTAAGAATATATTCTTCCTTTAATTTGATCCCTGCACAAAATGCCCTACACACTAAAATAAAAGGTGATGGTTATGTTAATGATATCCAAACATATTTGATTTGATGCGAGTAAGGCAGGTGCAACTCAATCCCTCACATATAGTTGTTATAATTGCAATATCAACCCGAGAAGACATTGTGGAGAGGCATGCAGATCCTCTAATCACAATTTGATAAATTATGACGTGATCAAGGCGAGCTGGTGCATGTAAAAATATGATTATCCCTAGCATTGTAGGAATGGCGTTATTCCTATAACGCCATTCATGACATGGCATAAATTTTGAAAATTAAAAAATGAATAGACAAGTGATGTGACAAGATTCATCATATCAAATACTAAACCTTTAAAAACTTAAGAAAATCATTCAAAATTGAAATAAATGGAAACATAACCATTTAAAGCATGGGGTAAAAATCAATTTTTAGGCAACCAAGCATAAGAAATGAGGATCAAGGATTAGGGACACTCACTTAATCAAAAAAATATTTAGAGACTAACAATATCAGAGCCATTATTATGAGGGAGTATTCACTTTTATTGTAGGTTTATAGATCAAATTGGATATCCCATAGAAAACTATGGATCAACCATCTTCTTCAATCATCTTGACACCCTTCAACTAATTTGAGTGGAATTCCAAGGTATAGCTTCTACTTCGAAGCAAGGGTTTGTATAGGATGACCACGGGGACTGAGTTCGAGCCTACTTCATCCATAGAGAAATCAAAGTACTTCAATAGAATGGATGAAGGCTATGGGATATTGTTCTTGAAAATATTTCGAGTTCTCCTCTTTCATGTCAATACTTGCAATACTCCTAACTATTTTTGGACAAATTTGAAGGATTCTCTAGGAAACAAAGACAATCTAAGAGGTCGTTAGCTAGAATATGATCTACTTGCATTCAATCCAAGAGATTTCAAAACCCTACATGACTACTTCTATAAGTTTAAAAATTTTCTTTCTCATGTTAAGTCTTGTGGAATTGGTAAGAAAGATGAACAATTAATATTTTTAATTCTAACAAAACCAGGACCAGAGTATTCTATCTACACTTCTTCTTTTCATACTACCAGGTTAGCTATGACGGTACAAGAAAGATGTGATACCTATATTATTTCATGGAGTCACTTATCCATGAGAAAACAAATCTCATACAAGTGAGGGAGTATGATGCAGGAGCATCGTGCAAAGACTAAAGACCATGACTAAGCCCAAGGAGCAGTTGGACTCGCAAGGGAAGAGAAAGAGCATGTTTTCGTAAAGACCCGTTTTGAATATTGAAACAAAGTCATTAATGTAATAGTTAAAAGGAACATACTCGCATTTATACTTTCGAGATTGTAAAAGGACCTGGGGAAATTCTTCCATCCGTCTTTTGTATTAAGGTATTTAAGCCAGTTAATGAAAGTAGGTAGATATGAATGATAGATTAGATGATTTAGAATAACAGGAGGGAAATCGGATATAGACGCCCTCATCTTTGTATCATTAGATCATTAACACATTAGCATAGAGAAGAAGAGATAGTTGTAGTAGAGAGTTGTAGAGAAGAAGTCCATGTACAGGAACTTTCAATTAATATATGAAGTTTTGAATCAGAATTCATGGTGTTATGATGTTTTCTATTTACACATGGTGAATGGTATGATTACAGTTGTTTATTCTCTCTATTTATTCCTTTATTGTTATTATGTGTTGAATGTATGATTTCATATTAAATGTTTGAAGTCTGAGAGAGAAAGAGAATGAGTTTCAATTGTTTCTCTTCCTGAGAGAGAATTTCCTACAAGGAGTGCAGTGAAACGTCCGCAAGGAGTGCATTGACAAAGGTTCAAAGTTTATCTCTAGAATCTTAGGAGGGATACCGTTGTTCTCATTCCAGTAGATGTGAAAGTGAAGCACAGAAGTCGTGCAAGGCGTGCGCAGGCTCGCTGAGTCCTTAGGAGTTATTAACTAAGGTGGAAGAGAGAAAGACTACTATTGCAGAAGGTGCACAGAGTCAAGAGTTCAAATACACAGAAGTATTTGAAGGTATGCCGAAAGGAGTGTGAGTAGAGGCCTTTTTTTTTCGAGGCTTGAATTTACCAGAGAAAGCTCAAAATGGGTAGCACCTTTGAAGTGTTCGAAGGAAGGTAGGAAGAAAAATATTCATGTAGGAGGTTAAATTTCGGTGAAGTGACATTGGTTCATTGCATAGAGATTCTTGAGGGGAGAATCTAACAGTCTAAATTCTTTGTGGAGAACTCATGAAATAGTGAGGACCATAGGACCCAGGAGAGTTGTGGGGAAGATAATCATTGGACGAATCCATCCTTTGAGAGGTAGGATCCAATGTGGACCATTGATCGTGATTGTTGGACCGTCGAGATCATTTTGGCATTTCGAAGGTTGTAAGTCCGAAGTGTGGACGAAGTCCTTGGTTGCTTGAACTCTCGAAGCGTGAACTGGATTGTTGTGTGTAAAGGTGAAGAGCAGAATTTTTGGCGTTTTAGAATTTCAGAGTTCAGCATTTCGGGGGTGTTGATGACAAGGAGTCGAGCCCAGTAGAGAAAAAATCCCAAAGTCACGAGTTGTGACAAAAATTGATGTGAATTTTGGGATTTCAGTAATTCAGGATTCAAAATATCGGAAGACCTGATGACAAGGAGCCCGGGGCCTTTGTATTGAAAAACTCAAAGTTTCAAAATCTAGAAAATCCTTGAAGTGGCATTTCAAAATTTCGGGGATCAGGTTTTTGGCATGCCCATTGAGAAGGATTTGGGACACTTCATATCAAAAATCCTGAATTTGCGAAACGTGAAATATCTATGAAGGCATTTTTTGGCACTTCAGTGTTTCGGGGTTCGAGGATTCAGGATTGCGGTGACAAGTGTTTTGGGATCTAGAGTTTCAAACTCCCAATACCCAGAAGCTAGAAATAACATGAGCCATTGATTCCATACAAGGCACCTCTTAGTAATTCGGGGTTCCAAAGTGGTAAGGGAATGATAGTTGAAGACTGATTCAAGTTCTGAAAGTCGGGAAAGGTAACAAGTGGCAGGAATCCATGTCAGAGACCAAGGAAAACTAATAGGACAGGTGGCATGTTTTCGTCAATAGTCGGAGTTAGACTCCATTAACTATTTCAGGGTTCGGAGGTTGTAGAGTCAGGAAACCTCACGTCAGGATTTGCAAAATTGTGAAGTCTGAAACTCCGAAAAGGCAAAAACCCATTGAGGAGCCAAAAATTGATGAACGTGTCGGGATTCAAAAATTCAACACTTTAGGAGACAAGAGATTAGGGTTCCCTATTCTAGAATTCTTGAAGTCACGAAATGCAATACAGAAGCGGAGGAGGATGTGGCCAAAGAGTTCGGTGTTTCAACATTTCAGGTTTCAACAGGTGGAAGGACTAAAAACCTCGACAACAGGAATCACAAAATCGCAAAACCCAATGTCCTTTGTGGCTTGAACAAAAGGGTTGATTTACCCTTGGCATGGTTGTAGTGAAGGTCATGAGCGGATCCTGGCCCAAGGGTAGGGAGTATGAACTAGTTGTGGTATCAGAGAGAAGAACAATTTCTTTGATTTCTATAGCAGGGGAAAGGAGGATCATTTTTATCCATGCCGTCGAGAAGAAGGGACAGACCAATGCCTAATCCAGCAATGGAAAGAGAAATGTGTGAACTACGTGCTAGGATTGATGCCATGGAGATAGAACATAGGAACACAGTCGACGTTGGGGATATCAGTGAAGTTGAAAGTGAAAATGAAGTTGGAAACGAAGGAGAAGAAGTTGCAGTCGAAGATGCTATGGATGAATGCCTATTCAGGGTTGTTGCAAGGATAGGTGCCAGGGAAAAAATGGAGATTCCCATGTATGAAGGGAACCTGGATGTTGAAGAGATTCTAGACTAGATTAGGGCTCTTGATAAGTACTTCGACTATGAGAATGTCTAGGAAGACAAGAAGGTCAAGAACGCTATCAAAAGACTTAAATGACATGCAACATTATGGTGGGATGAACTACAGGCTGACAGACGCTACAAAGGCAAGCAGAAAATCAAGAGTTGGGATAGAATGGTTGCGAAGATTAAAACCAAATTCATACCCAAGGATTATCAAATTCATACAGAAGCTGATGTTAGTAAAAGAATGAATTGAATATTTCTACAAGATAAACATTAGAGTAGGTCATCGGGAAAGAAATGATGAAAAGGTTGTCAGGTACATGAATGGTCTACGATATGACATTCAAGATGAGATTAGCATGATGGCCCTTCGGAATGTAGAGGATGCTTATCAGATGGCTCTGAAAGTTGAAGAGAAGATGAGATGAAAGCAAGGTCAAAGGGGCCGAGGCAGAAGTCAAGCTAGAGGCAAAGTAATTTCCCAAGACAAAACTCATAAATCTAAAGAAGAAGGGAAGAAAAATCAAACCCAAACTGAGAGAGGGGGAAGTTGACAAAGAGGATAGTATGCTGATAGAAATACTTTTGCTCATACCAGAGGAAGAGGAAGAGGTCAAGGAGGTAAAGTGAAATGTTTTGTTTGTGGGAAAAATGGACATAAATCTTATGCGTGTCCAGATAGGAAGAAAGAAGGTGGTGAAACTCACATTGCCGAAGCACAAGGATAGAATGTTGAGGCAGAAGATGCTGAGGGTGGAAGATCCTTGATGATGAGGAAAGTTCTCTTAATGCTAGAGAAGGAGGCAGAGAACCCAACCCAAAGGAACAAACTTTTTCAGACTGCTTGCAAGACCAAAGACAGGGTATGCAAGGTTATAGTGGACAACAGTAGCAAGACAATCTCATTTCTATAAAGATGGTAGAAAAATTGGAGTTGGAGACTATCGTACATCCAAGCCCATATAGAGTTTTGTGGCTACAAAAAGTACATCATGTAAATGTCACTAAACAATGTTTAGTTGATTTCAAAATAGGGGGATATAAGGATGAAATATTGTGTGATGTCATTCCCATGGATGTTTTTCATCTATTGTTGGGTAGACCATGGCAATATGACAGAAATGTGATTCATGATGGGAGAAAGAACACATACACCCTGGAGAAGAATGGGAGGACACACATATTGTTGACAATTAAGGATAAAGAAGTGAAACCAGAGGTAAGAAACATTGTACTTCTAATGAGTGGGAAGGAACCTCTTAATGAGGTTAAGAAGAAGGAAGACACACAATTTGTTGTGGTCAGGAAGCCTAGAATTGTTTTGACCAGTACAAGAGTGGATGATTTACCATAGGAAATCCAGGAGTTACTGGAAGAGTTCACTGACATAGTAGTGGAAAAACTACCTCATTCGTTGCCACTAATCAGAATTATAAGTCATCAAATTGATCTTATATCTCGAGCCAGTTTACCAAACAAAGCAGCGTACAGGTTAACACCGTAGGAGAATGAAGAATCCAAGAGACATGTCCAGGATTTAATGGACAAAGGATTGGTTAGAGAGATCTTGAGTCCATGCGCTATTCCAACATTACTCAACCCAAAGAAAGATGGAGGCTGGAGGATGTGTATAGACTAAAGGGAAATCAATAATATTACCATTAGATACAGATTTTCATTACCAAGGATGGATGATTTGATGGATTTCTTGAGTGGAGCAAATCTTTTTTCAAAGATTGATTTGAAAAGAGGATATCATCAAATTCATATGAGAGAAGGTGATGAATGGAAGACAACATTCAGGACGAATGAGGGGTTGTATGAATGGCTTGTAATGCCATTTGGTTTAACAAATGCACCAAGTACTTTCATGAGGTTGATGAATGAAGTCTTGAAGGATTTCATTGCGAAATTTGTCATCGTATATATTGATGATATATTGATTTTCAGGAAGACGGAAGGAGAGCACTTAAAACATTTAGCTACAGTAATGAGGAGATTGTAGCAAGAGAAATTGCTGATAAATATGAATGAATCGAAATTTATGAGGACATAACTCATTTATTTGGGTTTTGTTATCTCTGCAAATGAGTTGAAGATGGATCTAGAAAAGGTGAATGCAATTAAGAATTGGCCATCACCGAAATGTGTGTTTGAATTTCAAATCTTCCATGGTTTAGCTAGTTTCTACAGGAACTTCATATGAAATTTTAGTGGGATTAGCACACCGATGATGGACACGGTGAAGAAAAGACACAAATATTTTCACTGGATAGAGGAAGTAGAGAAGAGTTTCAATATGCTGAAGAAAAAGATCATTGAGCAACCAATTTTGGTTTTTCCAAATTTCAGCAAGACATTTCAGGTCAAGTGTGACGCGAGTGGGTTTGCAATTGGAGAAGTCTTGAGCCAGGATGATAGGCTGGTCGCATACTTTAGTGAGAAACTGAATGAAACGAAGGTCAAATACTCGACATATGACAAAGAATTCTATGTTGTCATACAAGTGCTGAAGAAATGGAGACATTATTTGGTTCCTAAGGAGTTTGTTTTGTACAACGATAATCACGCTTTGCAATTTGTGACTCAACAGGACAAGTTGAACCAAAAGCATGTTAAATGGGTTGAATTCTTGCAGAATTTTACTTTTGTGATTAAGCATATTTTTGGAACTGCTAACAAAGTTGTTGATGCTTTGAGCAGGAAATGTTTTCTTATGCAGGAATTCAGAGTCAAAACTTTGGGTTTTGATAACCTCAAAGAAATGTATAGAGATGATCTAGATTTTAAAGAGGCGTATGAGGCATCCGATAATCCAATTCTCAGGGATAGAATCCAGTGGACCAAATATATGATCTAGGATGGATTATTATTCAGGGGTAATCAGTTATGTATTCCAAAGTGCTCCACGAGGGAGAACTTGCTGAAGGAAAAACACAGTGGAGAATTGGACGGACATTTTGGTCATGACAAAACGTTCTCAAAGTTGAATGAATCATATTTTTGGCCAGGGATGAGGACAGATGTTAAAAAATTTGTGGACAGATGTAGGATTTTTCAGCACACAAAAGGGAAAAGCTAGAACACAGGGTTATACTAGCCATTACCCATACCTGAGAGACCGTGGGATGCAGTGAGCATGGATTTTATATTGGGACTTCCAAGAACGCAAAGAGGATGTGATTAAATATTTGTGGTGGTAAACAATTTTTTAAAATATGACACATTTCATACCATGCCAGAAAACCACCGACACAACTCATATTGCAAATCTGTTTTTCAAAGAAGTCGTCAGACTTCATGGTTTGCCAAGAAGTATAGTTTCGGATCAAGATACCAAGTTTGTGGGACATTTTTGGAGGAATTTATGGAAGAAGATGGGGACAAGTTTTTCATTTAGCTAAGCGTATCATCCTCAAATGGATGGACAGATAGAAGTTGTGAACAAAAGATTGGGAGATTTGCTGAGGAGCCTAGTGACTGAACACCACAATCAATGGGACCACATTCTGCCATGGGTGGAATTTTCTTATGATGATTCAATCAATAGAATCACAGGGTAGAGTCCATTCCAAATTGTATATGTAATTCAACCAAGGGGAGTTTTTGAATTGAAAGATGTGGAACAAGCTGAATTCAGAAGTGATGGTGCAGAAGACTTTGCAGAAGTAATGAAGGAGCTTCACAGTCGAGTGAAGGAGCGATTGCAGAGTTCAAATCAAGAATACAAGTACAGAGAAGATCAACACAGGTGAGAACTTCAATTTGAAGTTGGTGATCTGATTCTTGCACATCTGAGGAAGGAGAGGTTCCCAAGGGGAACATACAACAAATTGAAAATGAAAAAAATTGGAGCATGCAAGGTCTTAAAAATTTTTGGGGCAAATGCATATGAGATTGAATTAGCCGATGGGATCGGAATTTCATCGATATTCAACATCTCATATTTGTACCCTTACAAAGCTAAAGAAGAAGGGGAAGAGAATGAATAGACAAAAGTTCAGTGGACCAAACAAATGCCTGTAGCTGAAAATCCACAGATGGAAAGAATAATTGACAAGAGAGTCAGCAAAAAGTCCAGGAGGAAGGAGTATTTTGAATACTTGGTCAAGTGGAAGGGACATCCAGTAGAAGATGTCAGCTGGGAAAATGAAGCAGAAATTAAGAAGCATGGATAGACCATGCAAGAGCTCATGAACAAGAGTTCATGAAAATTTTCAAGCGAGGGAGTATGATGCAAGAGCATTGTGCAAAGCCTAAAGCTCTCGACTAAGCCCAAGGAGCAGCTGGACACACAGGGGATGTAAAAGAGAACGTTTTCATAAAGGCCCGTTTTGAATTTTGAAACAAATTCATTAATGTAATAGTTAAGAGGATCGTACTCGCATTTATACTTTGGAGATTGTAAATGGACCTGGGGAAATTCTTCCATCTATCTTTTGTATTAAGGAATTTAAGCCAATTAATGAAAGTAGGTAGATATGAATGATAGATTAGACAGTTTAGAATAATAAGAGGGAAAACGGATATAGAAACCCTCATCTTTGTATCATTAGATCATTTACACATTAGCATAGAGAAGAAGAGAGAGCTATAATAGAGAGATGTAGAGAAGAAGTCCATGTAAAGGAGCTTTGAATTAATATATGAAGCCTTGAATCAGAATTCATGGTGTTATGATGTTTTATGTTTACACATGGTGAATGGTATGCTTACCATTGTTTATTCTCTTTGTTTATTCCTTTGTTGTTATTTTGTGTTGAATGTATGATTTCATATTAAATGTTTGAAGTCTGAGAGAGAAAGAGAATGAGTTTCAATTGTTTCTCTTCCTGAGAGAGAATTTCCTACAAGGAGTGTAGTGAAACGTCTGCAAGGAGTGTGTTTCCAAAGGTTCAGATTTTATCTCTGGAATCTCATGAGGGATATCATTGTTCTCATTCTAGAAGAAGTGCAAGTGAAGCACAGAAGCCATGCAAGGCATGCACAGGCTAACTGAGTCCTTAGGAGTTATTAACTAAGTGGAAGAGAGAAAGACTATTGTCACAAAAGGTGCATAGAGGTGAGAGTTCAAATACGTAGAAGTATTTGTAGGTCTATCGCAAGGAGTGCGAGAAGAGGCCTTTTTTTTCGAGGCTTGAATTTACCTAAGAAAGCTCAGAAGTGGTAGCGCCTTTGAAGTGTTCAAAGGAAGGTAGGAAGTAGAATCTTCGTGTAGGAGGTTAAATTTCAGTGAAGGAACATTGGTTCGTTCCATAGAGATTCTTGAGGGGAGAATTGAATGGCCAAAATTCTCTGTGGAGAACTCACGAAATAGCGAGGACCATAGGATCCAGGAGAGTTGTGGGGAAGATAAGCATTGGATGAATCCATCCTTCAAGAGGCAAGATCCAATGTGGCCGATTGATCGTCATTGTTGGACCATTGACATCATTTCATCATTTCGAGGGTTGTAAGTCTGAAGTGTGGATGAAGCCCTTGGTTGCTCGAACTCCCGAAGTGCGAACTGGATTGTCGTGTGTAAAGGAAAGGAGTAGAATTTTAGGTATTTCAAAATTTCAGAGTTCGGCATTTCGGGGTTCCTGATGATAAGGATTCATGCCTAGTAGAGAAGAAATACCGAAGTCATGAGTTGCGACAGAACTTGATGTGAATTTCGAGATTTCGGTAATTCAGGATTCGGAATACTGGAAGTCCTGATGACAAGGAGCCTGAGGCCTATGTATTGAAAAAACCAGAGTTGCGAAATCCAGAAGATCCTTGAAGTGGTATTTCGGCATTTTGAGGATCGAGTTTTCGGCATTCCCATTGACAAGGATTCATGACAATTCACATCGGAAATACCAAATTTATGAAACACGAAATATCTGTGAAGGCGCGTTTTGTCATTTTGGTGTTTCGGGGTTCAGGGATTCGGGATTGTGGTGAAAAGTGTTTTTGGATCGAGATTTTCGAACCCCCAGTACCCAGAAGCTTGAAATAACGTGAGCCATTAATTCCATAGAAGGCATCTCTTAGGAATTCGGGGTTCCAAAGTGATAAGGGAATGATAGTCAAAGACTGATTCAAGTTCTGAAAGTCGGGAAAGGTAACAAGTGGCAAGAATCCACGTCAGAGACCGAGGATAGCTGAGAGGACAGGTGGCAAGCTTTTGTCAATAGTCAGAGTCAGACTCTGTTGATTGTTTCGATGTTCGGAGGTTGGAGAGTTAGGAAAAATCACGTCAAGATTCATGAAATTGCGAAGTCTGAAACCTCAAAGAGGCAAAAAACCCATTGTGGAGCCAAAAATTGATGAACGTGTTGGGATTCGGCAATTCGGCACTTTAGGAGATGAGATATTGGGGTTCCCTATTCTAGAATTCCCAAAGTCGTGAAACGTAATACAGAAGCAGAGGAGGACATGGACAAAGACTTCGACGTTTCAGCATTTCAGGTTTCATCCGGTGGAAGGACTGAGAACCTCGACAACAGGGATCGTGAAATCACGAAACCCAAAGTCCTTTTTGGCTTCAACAAAAGGGTTGATTTACCCTCAGCGTGGTTGTAGTTGAGATCTTGAGCGGATCCCGGCCCCAGGGCAGGGGGTTTGCACCAAAATCACTCATTCAGGTTCATGTAAGAAGTTGGAGTTCACTCCAGACTCAGTTATTATTTTTGACTTTTCATATGGTTCAAAACTTGTTTTCAGTGAGGTTAATCACCTTTCTAGGTTTCACACGTTCTCTCACTTCACTCATAAATCCGATTATGTATATCTTCTAAATCATACTAATGAAAAGTCCAAGTTGTGGCATGAGAGGTTTGGGAATTTGAATTTTAAATATTTAGATCAACTTAGTAAGGTTAGAATGGTAGATTGATTACCCCACATTTAGTATGCATATGGAGTTTACCAAGGTTGCATACTAGGAAAACATCCTGAGGAGAAGTTCAACACACGTAAAGCATGGAGGGAATAATCACTTCTAGAGTTGGTTCACAGTGACACTAGATGTCCTTTCCCACACCCATCGATCAATAAATATAAGTATGTTATTACTTTCATTGATGAATTTTTGATATATACATGGGTCTACTTTGCAACACACAATTCCATATACTCCACAATAAAATGGGGTAGCGGAGAGAAAAAATGGGACATTGAAAGAGATGGCTAATTGTATGTTGTAGGCTAGAGAACTACCTCCCAAGTTATGGGATGCATCTATAAAATATGCACCCTAAATTCATAATATATTTTCTCATAAATCAATCAAGGGAGTCACTCCATATGAGGCTTGGAGCAGGAAGAAACCCGAAGTCACTCACCTCAGAAAGTTTGGTTCCCGTGCATGGGTTAGGATCCCTTCCGATAGTAGGAAAGATATGGAAGCTCAAAGTAAGGAGTTTATTTTATTTTTATATAAAGAGGGAGTGAAGGGATATAGTTTATTATATACTACTTCACATACAATATTCATTCAAAGGAGTGTTAAGTTTGAAGAGGGTCTTTCATAGGTACTTCTGGAGCAATCCACACCTCCACCTCCACTGCCACTAGTTGTAGAAATTTGTGAGACTTATTCCAAAAATATTCTTGATCAGATATATGAATATGATATATATGATATTTATTATCAACATCAATAATTTTCAGATATAAATCATAAACCACGATGGGAACAACAGACTCTTCAGGCAACAGGTGATCTAGTGGGTGATCCTACCAATCCACGAAGAACTAGATCTCAGTTTATGGAGCCTCCGCAAAATTTTAATACCATGGAGCCATTGATTCCTATTTATTGTTATATGGTACTTGGATCAGATCCTAATTATTATACATAGGATAAAGGAAAGCCCCATTGGGAGGAAGCTATGAAAGATGAGTACAATTCCTTGATAGAGAACAATGCATGGGAGTTGGTTCCTCTACCTTCCAATAGGAAGATTGTTAGATGTCAGTGTATTTTCTAGAAAAAGAGGGTTTTTT
>SNQJ01S0064108.1:20030-31142 GCA_010110895.2 Picea sitchensis | reverse complement strand
TTCAACTTCTTGGATTCATAACATATCACAAATCCATTTTGACTGAGGACTCCACCAAGTCCTTCATTACATGCATCTGTGCATACAATGAAATCTTCATTTGGGTCTGCAATCCTTAGTATTGAAGCACTTGTCAATAATTGTTTCAATTTTGAAAAAAAAATTCACATTCCGACGTCCACTGAAAATTCGTACCCTTTCTTTGCAAGGAAGTGATTGGGTGTGCTATCTTTGAGAATCCTCCAATGAACCTCCTATAGTAGCCTGCAAGGCCCATGAATGATCTGACCTCTGTTACATTCTTTGGTGCTGACCATTCTCTAATGGCTTTAGTCTTCTCAGGGTCCACTGCTATCCCATCTTTTGAGATGACATGCCCCAAAAAATGAATTTGTTGTTGATAAAATGAGCACTTTATCAATTTGGCATACAATTGATGCTCCCTTAATACTTGCAACACCATCCTCAAATGATGTTCATGTTCTTCCTCTGTCTTAGAGTATATAAGAATGTCATCCAAAAAGATAGTGATAAACTTGTATAAATATTCTCGGAAAACACCATTCATTAAGCACATGAAAACAGTTGATGCATTCGACAACCCAAATGGCACCATTGTGAACTCATAATGACCATACCCTGTTCTGAAGGTGGTCTTGTTGATATCTTCCTCCTTAATTCTTACCTAATGGTATCCGGATCTGAGATCTATCTTTGAAAATATCTTTGCATCCTTCAATTGGTCAAAAAGATCATCGATCGTTGGCAAAGGATACTTTCTCTTCATAGTCACTTTATTCAATTGTCTGAAATCAATGCATAACCTTAACATTCCATCTTTCTTTTTCAAAAACAAGACTGGGGCACCCCAAGGCGACACACTTGGGCGTATATACCCCTTCTTCAAAAGTTCTTCAAGATGCATTTGCAACTCTTTCAGTTCTGGTGTACTCATTCTATAAGGAGCCTTTGACATAGGAGTTGCTCTTGGTGTCAGATTTATAGAAAAATCCAGGTCTCTCTTTGGAGGTAGTCTTGGTACTTCCTTGAATATATCTTCAAATTCTTTCAGGACTACATAATCCTCCAAATTTGGTACCTTGTCTTTAGGTGTCTCCTCCATATGCGCTGCCAATATTTGACATCCTCTTCTATAACATTTCTTCAGTTGTATTTCTGAAATTTCTCTAACGGCTACTGCTCTGGGAATTCCCTGCACTTTCCTTTCGTTCCCTTCTTCATCCAAGCAAGTGAATGATTTTTTATGACAGTCCAATAACGCATGGTGTGGGTCCAACCAATTCATCCCAATTAAATAGTCATAAGAACCTAAAGGTAAGATATTCAAATATGCCTTAATGTTTAGTCCGTTCATGTCCATGAGACATGACTTAACCATATCATTAACCTTTCTTTTGGCTCCTGTAGCCAACTATACCAACCAATATTTCCCATGCTTGCTTCGTGGTAATTGCAAACTTTCTACCATCTTAGGATCTATATAAGTATGACTAGCTCCTGAATTAATTAAAATAGCAATGGTTCTGTTGTTGATCATACCTTCCACTTCAATCATGTGTGACTGATATTTTTCTTGCTTGTTATCCAGGGCCGCATAGATTCTTGGCACATTTCTTCTCATGTCCTCCACTGTTTCATCTTGCCATACATTATAAACAATCCTTCCTTTTTCATCTCTATGAGGACAATCTCTGAATCCATTATCTCCTTTACAACCCCAACATTGCATAGGTGGCTGCCTTGGCCTTTGGCCTTCTGCCTCTATCATTTTGGGTTCCTTAGAAGTTGGTGGTCCCTGTGGACTATTTCTGAAGAATGATGGTTTAAATCCTTTCTTCATCTGATCCACCTTAAAATTCTTTTTATCTTCCTAAGATTTTTGGAAAGTTGGATTTGTTTTCTGCTGATCATATAGAAATTTAGCTCGCTTTATGGTCTCTTCCAATGTCTTGGGGTCATCGTATTTTATTTTTTCACTGATGAATGATGGCAATCCACTCAAATACCTTTGAATTTTAACTGTCTCATCCTTGATGAAGGAGATGTACTTCAACAGTTCTAAGAATCTTTTTTCATATTCATCTATGGTCATGCTTCCAAGTTTGAGTTCAAAGAACTCTTTCATTTTCTTGTCATAATATCTCTTAGTCAAGTATTTCTTCTCAAAATACTTCTTAAATTCCCTCCAAGTAATGCTCTTCTCTTTAATGTGTTGTACCTGCACAAGCTGATCCCACCACATGGATGCCTTTTCTTTGAGTTGATAGATGGTGATTCTACCCTCTGCATGAGAAGAATAATTGTGTAATTGAAAATACTTTCTCATGCCCAATAACCATGTTTTTGCATCTTCATCCTTATTGTTCTCACCATCAAATGTAGGAGGTTTGATTTTATTCATTTCTCCTCGTAGTTCATCCACTCTAGACCTCTTATGTTGTCTTCCAGGGGATGGACTTGTGCTGCTACTTGCTCTTTTATTAGAAGGCTTCAGAGAGTGACGATGGTGTCTGCTATCATTTCCTGATTTCTTTTTCTCATCCGAAGTTTTATGACTTCCTGATTTGCTTGAGTCATTTTCTTTTTCCAATTTCTTTTCTATTTTGTTCAAACTTTGCAATAACTTCATGTTGAAGTCATCCTGCTTCTCTTTGGCTCTCATAAGCCTTTCATTATCATATTTATGGATTTGGACATCCTTTTGCAAATTTTTAATGGTCTCTACCACATTCAGGCTTTCATTCCTTTCCTCTCCATGTCCATTGGAGTTTGTTCCTTCAATGTCCACATGGACATTCATCCCTCTGCTCTCATATTGTTGACTATAATTTTCTTGTGTCTCTTCCATTCTTATGGATTCGGTACTTGATCTGATCTGATCTAGTTGTTGTTAATTCTGCAAAATGTGCAACCATTATAAATTATTAGGTTAACTAAATCAACAATCCATAGGAAATAAGAGCTATTTCGGCTCAAAAAAAATTATATCAGAGTTATCCTTTCTGATTTCTTAGTGTTTCCACCATGACAATTCTTAGACAAGACCCAAGTTTTGAGAACTTAGCAAGAACTACGTCATCACACATAGATACATCGGGTGAAAGGTGGTTTTCCGAAACCACTTTTGCATAAGTTCCGATGTCACGTGCTTCAATATGTCAAATCCGCCATTCGTGGGACAAGTGACGGTTAGTCAGATCACCCCATCTCATTCGCTTGTACTTCATAGTTGTTTGAAGTTAGGTGAATGCCGCCATGTACAAACTTAAAAAGTTTAATCATTTTAAATATATTAGCTGAGATTGGCATCCCTTTGCACTTGTGCGCAAGTCTGTCAAGGATTCATGATTGAGGCTCTATAATTACCAACTCTCGAGTATGGAAGCATCATCTTATCCATCCACGAGAAGTCTCCAAACTGGTTCAAACTTCTCATCTCTGCAAAAGTATTCCAGTGTCCACAAAACTGAGGTATACGGACCCAATTAAATCCAAGGAGACTAGTTATTCGAGCAACATGCTAAATTTTCCTGCGAGTATGAAGGAAAACATAGTCGCACAGATACTGGTGACTAAATTTCACACAATAATTGTTACTGATTCAGGATTGGAAGTTAGGTTGAATCCAATCATGAGAGATCTGGTTATCAACAGACCAGCTGCTAAGAAGAAACAAAGCAAGCGACAAAAGAAGGAACCCGTCGCTGAAGCGGCTGAGAGCGTTGGAGAAAATCAATCGGTCTGGTTAAATTCTTTAAAGGAGGAGTTAGCTATGCTGAAATGAGCCCTCAAGTACAATTGAGTATAATTCAACAATTTTTTGACAGATGATAGCAAAGGTAAGAAAGTTTCGGAGATGATGGACCTACTCTTGACGGTCTCTTTAAATAAAACAACTGCTATTTTGAATCATCCCCTTTTTGTAATTTTGGGTTTTTTAAATGAATATATAAGCGCAGAAGCAGATTTTGTACTGCTTATGTCAAGATTCCACTGATGGTGATATGAGTCTTGTTTCCTTTAATATTATGTGTCTTCTTGCAACTTATATTTCACTTTCAACTGTTTGAATAAAACCCATAATTCATCTCACTCGCTTGGCTTATTTTAATTAATACTTCAATGCATTTGGGTATTCCTCTTTCTTTGAATACTAGGTAAATTTTCTATTTAAACTCGGGCTCATCATCTTAATTAGCTTTTCAGACAATTTCGCATGCACTACTTCTGTGTTGCGCACCAATATTCATTATGCACTAAGCGATACAACTCATACTCATACTGTGTGTGCACTAACCAAACTTCACTGTGCCTTACAATATTGCGCACACCACGTGCACCCTTACTAAGTGTATGCACTCCATGCAATGCTAAATATAGCGCACGTACCCCTACATACCATGAATGAAGTATATTGTATACCATACCGTAATCGATACCATACTGAAACCTCGTCTCCATTTGACTCGTTTGGCCCATTTAGCTCAGTGTCGAACACTGACGCTCTGATACCATGCTGTAACATACCCCCGACCACCAACAGGTCAGGAAATGCCACTACTCAGACACTTAACTTAGTTTTGACAACATATTATAACACACCTAGTATTTAACCGAGCTATGTCACATAACTTCTTTTTTTATCTTTATATATACGTATATACACACACAGACATACATACATATTATCTGCATGCAAATAATCACGTTCATACAGCGGAAGCTTCTCATGTAAAGCATAAACAACAGTTGCATTATGTAATTATATGATTTCAGACTGAATTAACAGCAAACATAGGCATGCAACATATACAGGGGTATACCCATAAACATACGGACAATTATGCTCACTCAAGCAACAAAACCCATATAATAACACATAATGATATTGCAATATATAAATTCATCACATAAATGGTACTTATCTTAATGAGAATGTCACCGACTGCGTGCAGACCGTCCATGAACCTCCTAACCTTAGACTTCATTGTTCATCACTCTCAACAGTGAGTCACCCCCGAGCTGGGACTAGACTCCACCCGGGAAAGGGATTCCTATCTAGGCTAAAGGTTCACGGTCAACCAGAAAGACTTCCTCTCAGGTGTTCACTCAACCACATCCTACAACCTCTCCTTCCCCACATGCCTGCCCCACCTAAGGAAGTGTGCCCCTTCTCTTCTCAACAGTCCTTCAAATGCCCCACTTCCCTTCCAGGGCTTCAGCAACAGGCTAGACTGGAAGTCTCAGAGTGTTGTAGCCGCAGTTAGCACCTTTTAGGAAATCAATCCTTAGAAATTCTCTCACTAAGAGAATTTATCACAGGCCTGACAACCCGCCTCTTCAATCCCGCTCCCAAGCTGACAGTTACATCAACAGGAATGGTTATCAATCTAGTCTAGGTACGGTGGTAGGAAAAATACAAGGTAAATCAAGAACTAATGAAATGTATCCCCCTGGATGTTGGTTCTCTCCTTGCAGGAAAAATGGTCTGGTTCCCCTCCACAATGGCACATCTCCCCCCAAGGAACTAAGTCTCGGTAATAAGTATGCATGTTTCCAACTTGACACTTGTCATGTTGGAAGCTGCTCTGATACACTTGTCCCTTACTTTAGGACTTAGGATAAATTAATTATCTGCACTTTATGTTTTTAAGAAATATTAATATAATATTTCCTTTTGGCTTTAATCTCTCTAGCTTAGTCCTGTTCTTAACTTTAGGCCCTCCCTTTCCCTACATGGTTGGAATCTAGTCCCCCTTCTTTTTTATCATGGTCGGTCTGCACGCAACGATGTATTTTATATTATTCATAAAAAATATACAAACTAGGCGCACTGGCCTTTCACATCTAGGCGCTCTAGCCTAGTTCTAAAACATAAGCATTCCGACTTATCATACTGGCTCACAATCCTATAACGCATATCATATACATAAAGGTTCGCTAACCTTAATATTGCGGCACTTTAGTTACTGTGCACGGTATCTGCTGACATCGAGGTTGCGCGCTCTTTAGTCACTGCGCACTGTATCCTCTGTCTTTACAGTTGAGTGAATTTTAGTTACTGCGTGCGGTATCCAGAATGTGTACATTACATCACTTTACCGCGCAGTATATGCATGCACCATGCCATGAAAGGTGTATCACAAAATGATGTCTAAACAACTCACTAGATTAATCTACTTGGATTATGTTTACATTTGGGTTCGGCCGAGGGATATTACATCAATGATGAAATATGGAGGTCCAGTGATTCATAACACTCGATGAAATGATGGTAATGAAATTCCGGTAACGTTCCAACATTCCAACAATTCTTAACTCAGTTTTTGTTAGCTCTATATCCAAATTTTAGTATTCATGTGTCATCCAGACGAATTAGATGACAGACCATTGTGGGATTCACATTAGAAAACAATTGAGCATGAATTCCTAGAGTGTAGATCTGGAATCATTCAGTAAAAGAATCAGATATGGCTATGAGATTACAAAATAGGTGAAATCATGGTGATTGAATGTAGGAATGCGCCTAGATTTTATGAAGAGATTTTCCCTGCCACCATTTTGTGAAACCTTTTTGTTTTGATACATCATGGTATAATAATGGAACCTTTATCTTTTGATACATCATGGTATAATAATGGTAACAACATGCTGATGGTTTTCAATGCATAGTCATGGGAGAAGTCAAGTAGAGTATTTATTCAATCATATAGAAAATGTTCCTATTAACCATTTTTTTGGTGTTAATTGATGAGAGGTATAAGAGAATCGATTATTCTAGGGAACCAAATTGTGGTTACATAACATAAGGTAAATGTTAGAATTTAAGCCTAAAACTGTAGGCTAACTAGAAGCAGAAATTTTTATAATTTTCAAATGATTAACCACTTGTAATTTTATGAAAAACAAGAAATTTAAAATATGATGCATAAAATAACAACATTAATGAGTAGGTAACATACACAACACATATCTGAGTATCAACATAGCTGTAGAAAAGAACAAATGTGCCTAATTTGTTGTTGTTGCCTTCCTCCAATGTATGCTCAGAAAATCTTAGAGAATCATGGATCAAACCCTCAGGGTAGATCTCATCATAATCATAGGGATAATTCCAAAAAGGACTCTTAGGTTAGGAAAACAAAACCAAAAAACCAACAAGCTGAAAAACTACACTTCACACCACACTCTAGTATTAGGGTTGAAAACAAAAACATTGTCCAACCTAGGGATGGAAAAAAATAAAACACCTTTAGCCCAAAAAACACATATATCCACTTCAAACAGAGACAAGTACCAACATTCCAAGATTAGCCTCATCAAAAACATTCACAAGGCATAAATACCATAACGATTGACTAGAATAAGCATTTGGATCATAACATTTGGTATCAGAGCTTACATATATCATAAAATAACATAAGTACACACCATGTATAGAATGAAAACGTGGAACACAACTCCAATATAGATAAATTACACAATAACTCCTTAAAGAATAGGGGAACTCCCTCCAAATAACCAAATACCTTTCATACTTCACAATTCACATGTCAATACTGAATACATGATCTCTTATATATAACTATTCACACTTGCACATGAAGTCCCTTTATCACTAGACTGACCCTATTGCATATGTATTTACACATTAGATGTACATTTAGGCCCATATATACCCCCCCTTGGGGTCATATCATATACATTTAGCCACATATATGCCCCCCTTGGGTTATAACAATTCATTATTGTGAACCTAAACAAGAATCTATCCTTGGTAAAGATGAGGATGGAGGAGATGATGAGATCCAAGGATCTCATGTTTTCAAAACTAATGAAATTTGTGTGAATGCAGGTTATGTAGGTACAAAATATGGAGAATTTCCTCATGAAGGCATGACCAAGAAGATTCCAATGAATGGAATGATTTATGATAGTCTTATGGAAGAAAGAAGAGATATCGACTTCAAGGAAGAAATAAATATCTTAGAGGAATGGATGGCAAAGGACATATGTGATGATCATTGCACACAGGTTGCAAATCCAATTCAAACTCATTTTACTCATTGGGATGAGAAATTATTTTTTTTGGAAGAGAGGTTGTTGGATTCAAAGGTGCATATTCAACATCCAGAAAGACATCAGGGTGGATGAAGTTGCAGAGTATGATCAATAGGTTGTCAAGGAGGTATTTGAACCAAAATTTAATAATATTTTTATAGCTCTTATGGAAGAGGATATGCAACAACAAGTGAGTAATAGCAGCAACAAATTTCAAACAAGGACAAATTTAAAAAATATGGGTTTTCTCTAGTACTATGTTTATCTTCTATAAATGGGTGTTTAATTCTGTGAAAAAATTCTGACAAGAAGATGAAGCGACTGTGTGTGAGTAGTCGGCCCGAGAAAATCACGGTTTTTTGTTTTATTGGCATGAAATTGTGGGGTTCGATGTTTAATCAAAAAATGGTAAAGATTCAGGTCTCAAATGTCAAATCGAGAATTCCTGGACTTTGTATGAGTATGTAAATGAGAGATCGGGGCTGCAGAAGCACTATAATGGTATACAAAGATTTAAATTGAGGCATAATTAAAGGATGCAGGAGAGTGCTTCAGGAAAAAACAAACAATTACAAGAAGAATGTCAACATTGTGTAACAACATCGGTAATCTACAACAATAGTTTCAACAACAATTTCAGCAACAATTTCAACAAACAATAAAGAGATATCACAACAAAGGCTTAAGTAAACCATCCTTGCATCATAAAATAAAATCGATACTCTAATGCATACTCTAATTAAAATAAAAACACAGAAATATACCTAAGCTACAACAAGAAATAAATATCGAGTTTACAAAGTATCAATGAGAACAATAACATAACATAAATACAGAGCAATACTTTGTTTCCCAATTAAACCCAATGTTACTAAAATTCTTTGCCTATTTCATCTCTCTTATTCAAAATCATGATTACATGGATATATATACTGATGCAATTAGTCGGTTACATTAAATTAACTTGCCCCTTCGTTGTGCCTAAATCGTATTTGGATTTTCAGAACATTGATGGTTCTTTGCCCCTTTGAAATTCATTGTGCTGAGATAAAAAACAGTGGATGCCCCTTTGCTACTTCATTCGGTAAAAAATGAAATGGTGTGGTGGTGATAACCTTTTAGAACTTCAACGATAAAGGTGGTGGCACAAATCTAGGCGGTGAGATCATGACAATTTCTAACATTCTCCCCCTTAAAATTTTTACTAGAACAAAATTGTTGCAATTCGAAGTTGTTGTTACAACCTTAAACATTCAAAATTTTGGTTATTGCAAATTGCTGCAACATGTTCCAACATGTTGTTACATCATACAAACCCCTATATTTTTCCTGTTAATTTCAAACAACTCTTTTGACAAGGGTTTTGTAAATATGTCTGTAAATTGATCTCCGGATATGCAAAATTCTACAAAGATTTCATTATTGTTTATCAACTCTCCAATAAAATGATATCTAGTATCAATATTCTTACTCTTCTTATGGAAAACATGATTTCAAGACAGTGCAATGGATGATTTATTGACACAGAAAATCTGATTTGGTTATTTCCGTTCATGCAACAACTTAGTCATAATCCTTCTCATCCACATAGTTTGGTATGTTGTTGTTGTCACTGCAACATACTCTGCCTCAACAGAATATAAAGTCACAATGCGATGCTTCTTAGATTTCCATTCTACTTCTCCCGATCCAAATTTGAACACATATCCTGATGTGCTCTTTCTATCATTAATACAACCTGCAAAATCACTATCAGTGTATCCAATTAGGTCAAAATTTGAATTTGATGTGTATCGGATACCATAATTTGTTGTTCCTGCAATATATATTAGGATTATTTTTTGTGCTTTCCAATGAGTAATGTTTGAATGCTCCATAAGTCTAGAAATCAAACTTAAATCAAACATTATATTGGGCCTTGTTGTTGTCAAATACATAATACTTCCAACCTGCCTTTTATACAGAGTCGAATCAACACATGACCCCTCATCATTCTTACTGAGTTTTGTACCAGTTGCAATTGGTGTTACAGTTGGTTTACAGTTCACCATCCTAAACCTTTTCAATATGTCCTTTTCATACTTAGTTTGAAAAATACAAATACTATCTTCAGATTGATTTATTTCGATGCCAATAAAATATTTCATCATCCCTAAATTGTTCATTTCAAACTCATTTTTCATGGCTATATTAAACTCATCTACTAAAATATATCCTATGAAAATCAAATCATCAACATACAAACAAACAATCAATATTTTACCTTCTTGATTTACCTTTGTATACAAAGTTGGCATGCTCGGACTCCTGTTGAATCCTTCACCATTTAAGTATTAATCAATCTTGTTGTACCATACTCTGGGTACTTGTTTCAATCCATGCAACACTTTCTTTAACATGTAGACCTTACCTTCTTCTCCATCAATCTCATATACTGGAGGTTGTTTCACATAAACCTCTTCTTCAAGAAAGCCATTTAAAAATGCGTACATTACATCCATATGATACACACACCATTTATTTTGAGTAGCAATGGATAACACCATTCTTACTATATCAAACCTTGCTATAGGTGCAAAAGTTTCACTATAATAAATATTGAGTTGTTGACTGAACCCCTGAGCTACAAGCCTTGCCTTGTGCTTCTCAACTTCACTTTCAACATTTAACTTGGTCTTGTAAATCCATTTAACACCTATACAATTTTTATCTTCAGGAAAATATGCAAGTTCCCAAGTGTTATTTCTTTTTATGGCATCAATTTCCTTATTCATAGCTTCTACCCAAACTTCTTCTTGAATATCCTCATCAAAATTTACAGGATCATATGCAATCAATGCAAAATTTGAAACTTGATCTACTTCATCATTTTTCTCATACAATTCTCTTAAAATTCTAGTCTTCTGACCTCTAATTATGTTTCTTAATGAAGCTAAAGTAGGATTTGATTCATCACTTAACTTTGATCCTGTTTTTTGTCCACCATGACCTGATGGATCATCATGCTCATATGTTCTGGGCATTCTTAGT
>SNQJ01S0064107.1:36837-56415 GCA_010110895.2 Picea sitchensis | reverse complement strand
CTCATGAAAATTATGTTTATGATGAACTCGTTGATGAACTGGAAGAAATCCGTAGGCTAAGAAATCAATCTAAGAATGATTTATTTTGAAGAGTCATGTAGATTTATTGTAGATTTCCTGAAAGGGATGAACCCTCAGGCCAATAAATATTCGATTGGTTTTCATATCTTGTCTCTATTTCTGAAGAATGTGATCTAAATGATCAAGCCATATCCTATTCACATAATTCAAATCCAACCACAAATGATATAGGGGGCATAATGTTCAACCAACACTCCGACATAGTTGTAGTGGAATCTTTATCAGTAATCCTAGACCCTGTAGCCCTGGAGTTTGAACCATGTAATGATCCCCCTTCTGAAAATAATGATCATATTTTGGTCTGTGATGAATCTCTTATCGAGGAAATCCTATCATCTTCATAATTTTAAGATATTGATGCACTGTATACAAATCTGTTTGATGATTATCATCCACATGAGAAGCCATACTTTTATCATGTAATACACTCTTCACATTACTATTTTGGTAATGAAACGTTGAATGATATACTAGATTAGGAAGAGTGCCTAGCCTTGATTGATTGAACACTCATTCTTAATGAAACTTCATCTGGGATGTATCACTTTGAAACCCCTTCGCAATTTCAATTTATAGAACATGTTGAACCAAAATTTAATCATAATGATCCTATTTTTGATGACTAATTTTCTATCCCAGAATTGAGTGAGGGTAACAAATTATCATTCATTGATCCTTAACAATATGCGATTTTTGACCTTGATGCACATATGCTAATCATTGCAAATATAAAATATGCAGAGCACAATGAGTTTGTTGATCATCATGAAGAAATTATAGCAAATGAACAACCCATCACCATGCAAAGCATAGGAAACATTGATTTAATCTAGGAAATGTTATCGCCTCAACCTGCCCTAGAAGTACTTTTTATTCCTCAGGGGAAAATTCATCAATCATTCTTGGATGCTATTTCAATGCTCCAGAACTCCTCACATGATCTTTTTGATGTCATATGAGAATATTTGGAGTTATCTTTCACTCAATGTTTCCCTCGGACAATCCACCATTATCTCTCCTCTCAGCATGCAAAGTACGTGAAATTTGAACCCAGGGAGATCTACATTGGTAATGAGACACTCCAATTTATATCTATGATTATATCGAGTGCATATTGTCTTACTTCTACCCAGGGGAGGAGAAATATCACACACACTCCGAGAATCCCTTACAAAGTACATTGCATGCAATTTTCATTCATGAGACTCATCAGGTATGTATCTCGTTGTTGATTTCCTTCCAGCAATCATATAATGATAATTGTAAATTTTATGATGGAATTGAGTCATGGTTGGAGGAATATTACATATGTACCATGAATCATAACGCCGATAAATTTAACTTGCATAGTGGAGACTTGTTTGAATCAATTCTTCCTATCCTTCATCTTGCATTACTTCATTCTTTGCAATCGACCTTCAATAAACATGCGATTGCAGGTTTGGAGTTACTTGATTGGAATCACTAGCACTATGCTTATACCTAGATTCCTTTCAACCAATGTAGGTTAGGTTAGAAATAGGATTAGCATAGTCCTCTTACTTTCTTTCTTCCTGCATATCTTAGATATTTGTTTTTATTTTCATCTGAATAGCATAGGTTTAGATTTTTTTTGTTTTCTTCAATAAAGACCACTAACTGTCTTTAGCTTAATTTGCAGTTAGTAGTGATTTCATTAGTTTAATTTCCTTTTCATCAAAGTTTTCTTCTTTTAGTACAATGCTCTTCATTTTGTTTCACTAAAATTTTGGCTTAATCTTGGTTTTCCTCCATCTTCATGAGTAAACCATGTACATGAATTCTCCAAAAAGGTTCAATTGCAAAATTCACTTGTCTCAACAACATTTACCCTAGCGATGATAGTTGGGTAGCCAATTACCCCAAAATGTTGAAAGAACATCTACTGGTAAATTCTTTATAGTTCGACCAAGATTTAGATTGGATTAAATAAATCAGGTCTGTTTTTCACTGCTTTACTTAGAATGGTGTCTATTGAGCAGAATTCACTAAAGAATTTGTGGATCTATGATAGAAGGTATGCTTGAGACTTCATGGTACACTTATATTTTTTCCAGTATTAAAGTTTGTTTTCAATCATGGGGGAATGCAAAACTATAGTTTACATCTAGTATATGCCTCGAGGAACATAGTATTGAGTTTTATTCTCCCTTTGATCTTATCTCAAGTGGAATCTGATATCAAGGATCTTAAGTGTTAGCGTCGGAAGTCACTCCTGATTTTCTTGCAGGAGAAGAGCCCGACACCCATCAGTTTTATGTCACGAAAGTTTTTAATAGATGATCAGATGGAAAGAGGCTCAGGGATATATTACTCTAACTCAGGGATTGGGTCTCACATGTAAGGGACAAAGGAGGTCTTGATCTAACTTCAGCCAGTGGGTTGATTAAAAGATGATCAGGTGGAAGAATTGATAAGAAAGGTGAACAAACAACTTCAGGCAACAATCTTTCAGTGGTTTGCAGAGGAAAGACTCTGGATGCAAGATCCTCTTGGTCCAGAGTCTCAAGAAGCTGAAAAGGGGACTTGACTAAATCCTCCAATTCCAAGTCATTCAGCGTTGGGAAAATCACAAGAACTGATTAGAAACAACGTAACTGCTACAGTGACCCAACATACATCATCCTATAACAATCACAACTCGACTGGACCCTCCAATTCTGAGCTATTCTAACAAAGTATAACAAAGATGTAAAAGAAACTGGCATTCATAAGACAAGAAGTATCCAAAATCCATACATAACCAGAGTATCACTGCTTCATTAAAGATTTACAACTGGGAGCTCTGCTCAACCATCAATAGATACAAAAATGGCGAAAACGCCTACATATACTCAAAACAATAACAGTAACAAAATCGAGATGCTGCATTAAACACATTGCGTCTGCATGGCTTCTGACACTTTGCAGCTACAATCTCTGAATGATCGTACAACTATGGTAGACGCAATCGAACTCCTGACAACTCCGTGGACAAATTGACGTGCTTTAATTAGGTGTCGGAATTTCCCATTATGGCGGAGATGATGCCTAACCACTACCAACTACCTCAATAACTGCTTCATGTGGATTGAGAACGGCCTGGCCAACTCAACACTTTTGGGACGTGGGAAGCCCCTTGCACTGCCACCTATATTGGCTGATCGGCCTGATGAATATGTGTGGAAGCCAACACGAAGGATGGGGTGCATAATAGGAGTGGTGGTACCAGAACTATGTGGGTGTGATCAGAAGTAATGAGGTGTGAGAGGGGCGACAAAGAAAGACACATGGTGGAAGACAATAGGCAGAGGGGGCAGGAGATGAGATATAATGAGCACACTTAAGTGGGAGGCTAACGTGGAAGGGAGCAGAACACGTGGCAGGTGGTGTGTGGATGATGAGATGGAATCAAAAGAGTGAGGATGGGGGGACAGCTGGAAACCAGGGAGAAGGGCCCACATCGATTAAAACAGAGCAGCTGAGAAGGATGGGATCGCCTGAGCGCTGTTGATTTGGGCGATTTGATCTTGGCCATTGGGAAGATGCGCTCCTGATTCCGGACCCCCCCCTCCGCTTAAAGGTAGAAAGGTAGGGGGGGGTCCAGAATCGCCTTGAGCGCCGTTGATCCAGGTGCTTTGATCTCGACTGTTGAAGAGGTGCACCCCGATTCCGAACCCGCCCCTCCGCTTAAAGGTAGAAAGGCAGGGGGGCTCTAGAATCTGATGCGCGCCGTTGATCCGGGCGCTTGAAATCTTGCCGTCCAGAATTGATTTCCATTTAAACACGGACGCATTTGCATCCCGAACTTAGGACAAGTGGGTTTTTTACCTACTCCTTCGCATTCTAACCCCCCTTACCAGAAATATCGCTAACATTTGGCTCCATGGGGGATAGAGTCATCCCTGCGATGCTCTAAGAACACTTTTGCAGATTCAGTGCCTTGCTGTTGGGCTATGTAGTCATTAATTAAACTGAAAACAAAAACAAAAACAATATTTACAAAACAAAAGAGCCGACTGCGGCTCACAAAAAACATTTTTTCAAGAAATGCCCATTTACTAGGCCACTAAAAACCTCTTTGCCTTCCAAATCCTGCAACTTGTAAGTGTTGTTTGAGAATACTTCAAGGATCTTGAAAGGCCCAAACCAGAGGGCATCAAACTTTCTATGCTTGCCCCTGTCCTGCCTGGGTGCATCCCATTTGAGCACCATATCACCCTGCTCAAATTCTTTCTTTCTTCCCTTCCTGTCAAAATCCTGCTTGATCTTCTGCTAATGGTTGTAGGCCCTGTCCATGACCTATTCTCTGATCTGATGCACTTCCACTATCTGATGAATCCTTCTGACCATATTGTCAAGTTCTCCTTCAAGGTCCTGGAGGAATTTCGCCACAGATAAGGTGAGATGAGTAGGGAAAATGGCCTCTATTCCATAAACAAGTTGGAAGGGTGAGATGCCTAGGGACCTCTTCATTGTCACTCGGTCAGCCCACAGGGAAAATTTGAGCTTTGAATCCTAGGCCCTTTTATTGTCTTCCACTAATTTCTTAATAAGATTGATCAGGCTTTTGTTGGAAGATTTCACCAATCGATTCCCTTGAGGATAATAGGGAGTAGAGTGAATCAGTGAGATCTCAAACTGTTCGCAGAATTTGACCAGGGGCTCAGACTTGAAGGGGGCGGCATTGTCAGTGACAATTCTTCTGGGGCAACCAAATCTGGCTAATATGTCCTCCAGGAAGTTGATAATTACTTTGTGAGAAGTGCTTCTGGTGGGGACAGCTTCCATCCATTCGGTGAAATAGTCTGTCACAGTCAAGATCCATCTATGCTGGCCACTTGAGGGAGGATGGATTTCCCCAATGAAGTCCAATCCCCACTGCTGAAAGGGTGCTGAAACTACTATAGGCTTTAATGGCAAAGATTTGAGCTGCTGCTTTCCTGAGAACTTCTGGCATTTGATGCAAGCTCTGATTTCTCTACAGACATCAAGGAATAAAGTGGGCCAAAAATACCCATCTCAGAGGATCTTATGGGTTGTGGTCTTCCAGAAATGATGACCCCCACAAAGGCCACTGTGGAAATCAAATGTCACCTGTTGGGCTTCTTGTGGGTCCAGGCATCTTAAAAATACCCCTAAAGGGTCTTTCCAGTACAAGGTTTGGTTGATGAGGCAATACCTTACCGTTTTGAGCTTTAAATCTCTTGCCTTGCTCTTTTCCATTCCATCAGGAGGCCTTAATTCTTGTAGAAAATACAAGATATCCTTGTACCAGGCACTCTGGAAATGCTTGTCGGATGACTCAGGTTGCTCGTTGATGAAGTTGATTCCCAAGGCTCTGCAATTGGATTCGGCCAGCAACTTGGCTAAACCCTGCCCCTTTATCAATTTGGTGGGTCTAACCTCCAGATCAAATTCTAGTATTTTGGCAATCCATTTACCCCTTCTCCCGTCTATGTCAGGCTGTACGAGGATGTCCTTCACAGAGGCAGAAGGAACGTACGCGGTGATCTTTGAGTGCAAGACATAGACTCTGAAATCTTTGAGGGCTTTCACCAAGGCATAAGCCTGTTTTTCCATGATCTCATATCAGAGTTATACGTCTCTCAATTCTTTGCTAAATAAGGCAATAGGTTTCTCTTGCCCTTGCTCATTTTTCTGCAACAAGACTGCAACTACTGTATCAGAAGAAGCAAAAGAAAAAATCAGGAAATCTTTAGAATAATCAGGACTGATTAGCACAGGTGCCTCAGTCAATGCCTTCTTTATTTGGACAAAATATTCCCTGGGTTCAGAAGTCCATTTCACTTCATTTCCATTCCTGAGCATGGCTGTGATGTGTTTCACCAACTCAGCAAAATTTGAGACAAATCTCCTCAGAAAATTTATCTTCCCCAAAAATGCCTGAACTTCCTTCTTAGATCGGGGAAGTGACAGGGTCTGAAGAGCTTCCACTCTGCTAGGGTCAATCCTTACTCCCTCTGCTGACACTATATGGCCTAATAGCTTCCCTTCCTTCATAGAGAACACATATTTCTTGGGGTTTAAAGATAGGCCAAAACTTCGACACTTCAGGAAAACCCTCTTCAAGTGGCAACAGTGCTCCTTGTCTATCCTGGAGAAGACCATGATGTCATCTAGAAGATTACCATGAACTAGTCTTTTTCCTTGATGAAGGCTATGTCCATGGCTCACTGAAATGTTGCTCCTGCATTCATGAGCCCGAAAGTCATTTTGGCATACATGAATGTGCCCCAAGGAGTGGTGAAGGCCGTTTTTTCCCTGTCCTCAGGCATGACTGATATCTGATTGTAACCAGAGAAGCCATCAATCATGGATATTCTAGATGCACCAGTGACCTTCTGCAATATGTGCTCCATGTTGGGTAGGGGATAATTGTCTTTCCTTGAGCTCCTGTTCAGGTTCCTGAAATCAACACAGAGTCTGATTTCGCCACTCTTCTTCCTTACCGGGACCAAATTGGCCACCCAATCGAAATATCTCAAGGGGACAATGATTTGGGAATCTAGCACCTTCTTCACTTCTTTCTCCATGACAGGAAGCAACATGGGATTTATCTGCCTCAGCTTTTGCTTGAATGGCTTAGCCTCTTCTTTCAGTGGGATTTTGTGCTCAATGACCGATGTGTCATACGTCTTGAGGTCTTCGTAGGTTCATGCAAACACATCAGCAAACTCTCTTAGAAACTCGGTATATTCAACCCTCTGCTCCTTGGTCAAAATCCTTGACAACTTGACAAACTTAGGCTCTTCTGGTGTGCCAATGTTGCACTCGGCTGTGTCAGCATCATCACCCAAAACTCTTCCCTTTACTGCCACATCATTCCCATCGAACAATATTTATAATGGGACTAGTCCCCTTGGAATGTGATTGCTAGGAAACTGAATGATGTCATGCTTTGCTATTTTACTCAGCAACTCACCCCCATCAAACTCTTCCTCAGAGGTGGAATCTTGGTCGATATGCATTTCTGAAAATTCTTCGATAGTCTCCAAGAACTTTTTGATCTCAAGATCATCCTCAAACACCTTCCAATGTTTGACGTTGTCAAGTATGGAGGGCCTGTATTTTACTTCAACATCATACCTCAGTTTGGGCGGCAAGGGCACCTTGAAAACGCTTGTTGATGTAGCCAAGGAATATACCACTGTGTTCTCTTCTCTTGGGATGAAAGAAACGTTAAACGCTGAGAAGAAACTGTCAATTAGGTCCCATACCTCATTTCTGTAACTCCTGAGTCGAGGATGCTTGGCCTGATAAGCGCTTCTGACCTGCTGGACTACCAACTCGGCATCTCCGAACACTGCTATCTCTTGAATTCCCATTTCCCTTGCGGCTCTTAATCCTAGGATAAGAGCTTCATACTCTGCCACATTGTTGGTGGTTTCGAATTCCATCTTATATGACAGGGATATGGTCTCTTGAGCAGGTGACACAAAAAGCACCCCAGCTCCAGCGCCTTCTCGGGAACAGGCTCCATCAAAAAACATTTTCCAGATTGGGGTGATGGAGGGAGAAAATTCAGGGGAAACAGTAGGCCACTTTCTGAGTTTTAGAGGAGGATCGGGGGCATGGGTGAGATGTAGTAGACTGGAGCCTAAATCAGTGTCCAAGGCAAAGATGGGATGATTGGTAGGGTTGGCTTCATCACTGATTATGTAGGCCAGTTGGGATTCCCTGTATAGTCTTCTATTCTCCCCTCTGAACACTAGGATGGTAGCATACGTGAGGTCCATATGCAAGGTTCCCCCTAGTCTTTTTATCCAAGATCTTGACAACAACATACCGAACTTGGGAGAAACATCGGCCACTACAATATCCATGACCAGACTTTTCATGGGCAGTTGAAACAAGGTCACAACCAGGTCTTTAATAACTCCGAGACATTGAACCCTCCTAGAGTCAAAAGAATAGAGGTCATGATAGGCTTGGGTGACTTCTAGTCCTAACTCTTCCATGACAGTTTTGGGCATGAGGTTGTGAGAATCCCCTGAATCCATCAAGCAATTGTGCAACACTTTATCATGTATGTTCAGGGATGTGTAGAAGGGAGGGGATGAATCATCTCTATCTTCTACCATGGGACCTAGGATAACTGCTGGCTTTTCATCTTGGAGGTTTATGGAGTCTGTGGGAAGGCATGAGGCTTCAGACTGTAAAAGCTCAGAGAAGCATTTTTTGAATTCCCCATGTTTAATTAGCTCGGTGAGGGGCACAGGGATTCTGATCTTTTGAATTTCATGCTCGAAATTAAAAGAAGATGTAGGCTTTGGAATTTCTCTTATTTCAGGAACATGATTCTGAATAATAGGAGAGGGGGGTTGGGCCTTCTTACCTCTGTGAGCATCTTCTACTTGATTAGCAGGCTTCTTTGTTCTAGTGGACTGCTCAGGAATATCAGGTGTTGCTGTCTTTTTATCGGACCTCAGATTATACCTGCCTCGACCGCCGCTAACCTTGTCTCCCTTGCTGAATTCATTTAGCTGACTATCCATAATAGACTCCTCGTATGCTGATTGAGTCAGATGAGGAAAATGGGGAGTTTCTCTGAAGCAATGGATCTTAGGCCCAAGCTCATCTGTTTCCCCTTCTTCATCTTTGGCCACAAAATTGTTCTGTAAGGGGGCCTGAATTCTTTGGTATTCTCTGTATCTTCCCCTTTCTCTGTGCATAGTCGGGGGAACGATATTGTTTGGCCTCCTGAAACCTCCTTTGTTTTCGGTACTCTGAGGGCCCTGATACATTTTCCTTCTTTCCACCTTCAGTCTCTCCATCTCTTTAGACAAGAACTTTATCATCTTGGTCAGTTCATCCATTTGAGGGTGGGGTAGCGATGGGCCGGAAGTTGAGGCTTCGGACTTTCCCTTTCTTCTGTCTGCGTCGGCCTTGTCCCTCAGTCTGTCAACTACTAATATGTTGGATTCCACTTCTATGGCCGCATCTTGCATTTGAGATAAGGAGGTGGCTCTTATTTCCCTCAATAAAAGGCATAAATCAGGGTCAAATGCACCAGCATAGGAAATTTGGGCAGAGGCTTTTGAGGGCTTTATCTCTGCAGGAATATTATTATACATCTTATTGAATCTTTTGGAGAAGTCAGAAACATACTCTCCTTCCATTTTCTTCAGGGACCCAAACTATGTCATGTAATACATGAAGTCCTTCCTATCTCCCCACTGCCTCAAGAAAAAATTATCCAGGGCTTCAATTCCAGCAATAGATCCGGGGGCCAATCCTCTAAACCATTTCCTTACCTCACCATCCAGGCTCTGGACGAAGACTCTCATCTAGAAGTCTTCATTTTCAATGTTTAGGTTGTCTGCATAACTGTAGAAAGCAACCAGGTGCTCTTCTGCAGTTACGTCCCCTTCCCCGGTGAACTTGGGCATGTACTTCAAGTAGTCTCCAGCAGGGAGAGGATTCATAGGATGGGGTAGGATTAAGGGGGCATATCTGGCAGCAACTATGGCATCCATCCTATTTAGAGGGGGATTAGCACCAGCCATAGGAATATTAGGTGGAGGAGAACTAGGAGGAGAAGGGGTTCGCGAAGGGGCTACCGGGGATGAGTCTCGAAGTGGAATGGGGAACAAGAGAGGATTCAAGGAGAAGGCTAATGAGTTGAAGTCAGAAGGTGTTCCTCTTTGTGCAGGAGTAGGGAAATCTTATGTAGTCCCGGTTCCACGCCAAGTAACATCTTCAGTAGAAAGGTGAGTGACAAGGATTTCTCCCTCCAATCCCAGATCAGGAGGGGAAAACTCAACAGAAACACTCCCAAAATTCAAGAAACGGGAAACTTCTGAAGGAGGTCTATTAAGATACTGAGGAGAAAAAGGAGTTCTCACAGAAGGAGATGGAAGATTACCTGTTTTGACGATGGAAACTTCTTCTGCAAAGCTCTTTCCTCTTCTGAGAACCACCTCTGGGTCAGCTTCAGGTGTAGCTAGAGGCAGCTGTGGATGAGACCACATGTGTCTGCCTCTGAAAGCCACAGTTAATAGAACAGGTTCTCCCCAACGGAGTCGCCACAATGGAGTTGCCAGTTGCACAATAGAAATCTCGATAGTTTTGATATCTGATGCACCTTCAGAATCAGCTGATCGTTGTCATTCAATCCCGGGGAAAATGTTCAACTTCGTCCCTGGAAACGACGCCATAAATTTTAGCGTCGGAAGGCACTCCTGGATTGCTTACAGGAGCAGAGCCCGACACCCATCAGTTTTATGTCACAAAAGTTTTTAATAGATGATTATATGGAAAGAGGCTCAGGGAGATATTACTCTAACTCAGGGACTGGGTCTCACATGTAAGGGACAAAGGAGGTCTTGATCTAACTTCAGCCAGTGGGTTGATTAAAAGATGATCAGGTGGAAGACTTGATAAGAAAGGTGAACAAACAACTTCGGGCAACAGGATTTCAGTGGTTTGCAAAGGAAAGACTCTAGATGCAAGATCCTCTTGGTCCAGAGTCTCAAGAAGATGAAAAGGGGATTTGAATGGATCCTCCAATTCCAAGTCATTCAGCGCTGGGAAAATCACAAGAACTGATTAGAAACAACGTAACTGCTACAGTGACCCAACATACATCATCCTATAACAATCACAACTCGACTGGACCCTCCAATTCTGAGCTGTTCTAACACAGTATAACAAAGACGTAAAAGAAACTGGCATTCATAAGACAAGAAGTATCCAAAATTCATACATAACCAGAGTATCAGTGCTTCATTAAAGATTTACAACCAGGAGCTCTGCTCAACCATCGATAGATACAAAAATGGTGAAAACGCGTACATATACTCAAAACAATAACAGTAACAAAATCGAGACGATGCATTAAACACATTGTGTCTGCATGGCTTCTGACACTCTGCAGCTATAGTCTTTGAATGATCGTGCAACTATGGCAGACACAATCAAACTCCTGACAACTCCATGGATGAATCGACGTGCTTTAATTAGGTGCCAGACTTTCCCATTATGGAGGAGATGATGCCTAACCACTACCAACTACCTCAATAACTGCTTCATGGGGATTGAGAACGACCTGGCCAACTTAGCACTTTTGGGATGTGGGAAGCGCCTTGTGCTGCCACCTAGATTGGTTGATCGACCTGATGAATATGCGTGGAAGCTAGCACAGAGGATGGGGCGCATAATAGGAGTGGTGGCACCAGAACTATGCGGGTGTGATAAGAAGTAACGAGGTGTGAGAGGGGAGACAGAGGAAGACACATGGTGGAAGACAATAGGTGGAGGGGGCAGGAGATGAGATATAATGAGAACACTTCAGTGGGAGTATAACGTGGAAGGGAGTGGAACACGTGGCAGGTGGTGAGTGGATGATGAGATGGACTCAAAAGAGTGAGGATGGGGGGACACCTGGAAACCAGGGAGAAGGGCCCACGTAGATTAAAACAGAGCAGCTGAGAAGGATGGGATCGCCCAAGCGTCATTGATCCGAGCGCTTTGATCTTGGCTGTTGGGAAGATGCACGCCTGATTATAGACCCCCCCCTCCTCTTAAAGGTAGAAAGGCGGGGGGGGGTCCGGAATCGCCTTGAGCGTCGTTGATCCGGGCGCTTTGATATCAACCGTTGAAGAGGTGCACCCCCGATTCTGGACCCCCCCCTCCACTTAAAGGTAGAAAGGCGAGGGGCTCCGGAATCCGATGCGCGCCGTTGATCCAAGCGCGTGAAATCCTGCCGTCCAGAATTGATTTCCATTTAAAAACAGACGCATTTTCATCCCGAACTTAGGACAAGTGGGTTTTTTACCCACTCCTTCACATTCTAACCCCCCTTACCAGAAATATCGCTAACATTAAGCACATATCTTTAGGGAGAACTGGTAATTGTGACAATTATAGTTATTTTTTACCGAAAAGGATAAATTCCACCAGACAAACCAACATTCAAGCTCAATCCTACTCTGTCTCCTAGAAATTGTAATGGGTGATACTCATGACATGATATCATACACCCAAATAGATTTTGGTTATCGTTTTCAGATTACTATGGTGAGAAATTTTTAGAAAGATTTTCCGAAGTTGATCATGAAAATATATATTCATTTGAACATAAAGACAAGATTCAAGAAATACACATGTCTTAAGAAGGTTGCAACCGACCATGAAACATTAGAACTATGGTTAACTAGACATGTCATGTTGTAACATCAGTTTTAGAGCTTTAGAAGTGAAAAGTAAATAGACATGTCAAAAGGCCAAAGCAAAGGAGATTGATGGACAATGAAGTGGAGATTTGGCCAACCCTTGCCCCCTAAAGAACAAGGTTGCACAAATGAATTGGAAGCCTTCATAAAATTATGATGATAGGTGTAATTCTCATCCAATTCTAGCACAAAGACCTATATGAATTAAGTATTACATGTATTATCTTTCAAAAAGATTAATAGTTTCAAGAGGCTGTAAACTTCTAGCTGGTCGGAATGTGTGAATATCCTCTAAGCTGCCAGAAACACTCAATATACAATTTATTTATCAGTCAATTGCATTTCCTATTACATATTGATGATCATCATGCATCTAAAAGGTTTGATTTTTCAAATGCAACAAGAAATTGGACCGAACTCATCTCTAACCCTAAATAAGTCATCTATGTTTCTATTCTAATACTTTTGCGACCATTGTTATGATGAGGTAGTTCTTTTGGATTCAACATTTTTATTCCCATTTTATCATCATTATCTTTTCTCTTCAAAGAAATTCATTTTTTCAATTCTATTGTCTTATGATATCTGATTATATCTCATGATGTACAAACCACTCACCTCTGCTTGTATTTTTATATGCAACACTTTCGCACTGAAAGAAAGCACGTATCAACTTGCACCTCTTTCCTATATCATGAGCGGAATTAGGGGTCTTTGTTTGAAAATGAATCAGAACTATTTGGGATGTTGTGACAATAGATAAACCATCACTGAGCATAGTGTTTAATCAATGACCATCCTTGCACATTGGCTAGAAATAAGATCCTATGTAATGGACGAACCATCCACACACTAAGTAGTTGCTCAAGTGAAAGGAAAAGTGTCAAAGTCTAAAGGATGAAAACCAAAAGGGATATATCTATGTAGCTAGGTGCAAAAAATATACAAATAAATCTCAAAAAGCTTGCAGTCATCCCCTATCAGGCTAAGAAAAGGAAAGTCCATCGCTTTCCCTATCCACATAATGCTAAACATGCACTAAATAAACTGAGCAGGAATGGAAAGGAAAGTTTGAATAGACTTGGGGACATGAAGATATCTTTGTTGGAGCTATGGATGATCATTAGAAGTGGATCAATGTCTGTGATGCCATGGTGACTCCACCAGGGCTATGGATTCTCACGGGGAGTGGATCAACACATGCAAGATATCTATGTAAGCACATGGTGAAAAATATGTATTTATCCCAAACCTATATTAGCCCCAAGATGGAGATACCAAGCCGGATCATCAACGTAGTTTAAGGAAATAAAATTCATCATCATTCATCCTCCATCTACAATAGACGATATCTGCTAGCCAATATGCAAGCATCAACAATGATCCCACCACGATGGAATCATTTAGGTAACTGTTACACATTATTTCTAGAATTTTTTGAACTTAAAATTAAATTTCATGACCCTCTATATTTTATGCTTATCAGTTAGTGTTGAAATTACTAAGACAATTGAGAGGGGGGGGTGAATCGATTGTTGCTATGCTTAAACAATTTATGACTTATTGAAATAATTTTTAATCTCTTCCAAGTGACCATCAATATTATACAAGATATGAATAGCATAAATAATGAACATCAGTCACACATAAGATATACACAGAGACAAATTTTCACGAGGAAACCCATAAAGGGAGAAAACCTCTTCTTCTTCGAATGATAGGTAGTCTTTTAAGTTCTGTACATCATCTATCTTTGAGCACCAACTCAATATGAGGCTACTACCTCTGTTTTACAAGCTCCAACTTATTGAGAGCACAAACCCTCTTATTTCTCTAGCACCCACTAGAAGGAAGCATCAACTCCCTGAATGTTCCAACACCAACTAGACTTATACAAGCACCAACTTGCATACAAAAAACTTTGTGTTTTCCCTAGCACCACCCTGGCACTCTGTTTTCTAGCCACAACTAGATGGAAGATACAACTTCCAATATTCAAGCACCAACTTGAATATCAGAGGACCACGGTCCTCCCTAGCACCACCGTAACTCCCTGACTGTAAATAAATGATTGAATAACCAACAGTACATGTATATCAATTCTTACCCCTTCTTCTCTATTCTATAATTCTTCTCTACTTCACTATTCTTCTTCTCTGTTCATACTTGGCTTGACTTGTTGTCTCTTTCTATCTATTCTTTCATTGTTCCTCTCAAACTCTTTGGTATGTGTTCATTCTTCTCTCTTCACCTTTTTTGTTCTGTTCAATTTCTGTTTCTCATATCTGAGTTTGATCTCATACTGTGCATTCTGTGATTTTCCTTTCTCCCAGTTTAACTCATTTTTCCAGTGAGAACAACCAACCTCACACAGTCACTACATATCTCTTTTATGATCTCCCACCGATTCAGTTACACCTTGAATTTCCAAGGAAAATTCCTCAGCAACTGAATCGCCAAACGTCCAAGAACTATGATTTAGTTCTGCTAACTGAATCATAAATAAACAATTAATGATGAGGTGAAACAATAACCCTTTGATCAGTTTTCCAAATAACCAGCACTGTTGGATTACATCCGCAGGGTCTCACGTTTATCCCATATGCCCACTGGCTGTGACCACAAGCCTAATAAAAAAAAACTTTGTAGTTTCACGTTTCACGAGTTTTGTTGTGAGTCACTCTGACTCTTCCAACTCTCGATCATGAAATGGAGCCTAGAAAATTGCAAGCTCCTTCCTTCACGTGACCACCGACGATGACCATCGGCTACACCAATAGGCGTTTTGCAATTTCGCATATTGAAAATCTTGTGATGAGACATCTCAAATATCCCATGTCGTGATCTTCGAGATGGAGCTTAGCTGGGATAGCTCCTTCCCCTCATATGATCATGATCTATGACCAAGTTCTTATTCAGAAGGTGCTTCGCGACTCGCGATTTCGAGAATCCTGTGATGAGGTGTCTTGACTCTCCCAAGTCGCAATATACAAAATACTCCATATTGGATCAATGGTTCAGGTCTCTCCCTTTGATGGATGACTGTGATCATGTCGCGACCTCACACCTCGTGAGTTTCTGCAACTTTACCTTTGACTTTTCCAACTCATGAGTCAATGAAATTCCAATCGCTTGCCACATGTCCTCTGGCTCCAACAACCAGGATCATTTCGCGACCTCGCATATCGCGAGTTCGAGGGGTTAGAGAACCTCCTTCCTTTGACCTTTGAGTCAATGAAATGTTGATCATTCACCACGTGTCCTCTAGATCCTACATCTTATGTCATTTTTTCACTTTGCATATTGCAAGTTCGAGGGGTTAGAGCACCTCCTTCCTTTGACCTTTCAGTTAGCGAAATGATGATATTTCGCCACATGTTCTCTGGATCCTATGGTTCAGATCTCATCGCGATTTCACATTTCACGGAGTTGGAGGATGTCTCTTGGACTTATCCTCTTCGTAACTATACTAGATCCAACAGCTATTGGTCCTTGGCACTCAGATCCAACATCTGAGATTTGTTCTCCTCTTCTACGCGCTCCTCCTGTCTGAATTCAGATCTGACGACCATCAAGAATTTGGGATGGGTGATCCAACAATCACTGTTGTTTCTCCTCCTGAGCTTACACTTCTATTCTTGCAATGTCATTATCGTTGCATTGTTGATCTTGCTTTCATTGGAAAACAAGTATACCCTCGTCATGTTGATATTTCCATCAATGAAAAACATACTCTACCTTCCTTCTATAAATATGCCAACAAGAAACAAGCATACTCTGCCTTTTGTCTGTAAATATGCCAACAGTTAGGAAATAATAGAAGATATTCTGGCTTCACCCAATGTGTCGCCATTTGTTGTGCCCCCACAACATCCTCTCGATTTTCTTGTCTTAGCCTCAATCCAAGACAAGAAATTGGCCCCCCTTCCTTTAATTCTTCTAATCGAAACCCTCACTCTCTCCTCTCGTACAAATAGCTACACCCAAGTTCTCCTCACCCTACCTCGCTTTACCACTTTCAGTTAATCCATGGATCACTTATACCTAACGATCCACACTTCAATGAGTCCCCTCTTCCCGTGCTGATACATAGCATTCTGACGCATGCATCCTTATTCCACCTTTTCATTGACATGCCATTGGTTTTCTCATCAGTTCATCGTCTACCTCCCTTTCAACTTGGCTAACACACTATATCACTTCTACCAAACCTCACTGGCTCACATCTTCATTGTCGAAGAAATTCACATGATCAATGTCATCTCATCGATATTGGTAACATTTTTATAGTCATCACACACACTCCTTTCATCAGCTAACTCACTTCTACTCATGCCATTTCTTCACATAACAGTGACACTCTCTCCCTTTCGCTTCATTACATTGCTTATTGATGAGGTTCACCTCTTCTTCTCGACATGCTACCTGTTGACAATTTTCCCTCTCCTATCACAAATGTGTCAGTGGAAGGATTTTGACCCCTCTTCATCATTGATCACGTCGAGGAGAATCCACTTCATATATCCAATGATGATCAGGTCAGCATAGCCCACTTTCACCTTGAGGCTTATCTCGTTCCCCTTCCAGCTCGAATCCCTTCCTGTTGCGTTCATTAGTCAATATCCTTACATTTCCAATGATTAAAATCTCTACACATATCTAGACAGGTGGTCATTAATTTCCTATCTCAGCCAACTCACTTCAGATCATAGTCATAATCAAGTTTTAGTGTTCACAATGGATTTATTCGCACACATGGTACTAGCTTGTTTTTTTTGTGTTTCTTGACGTTACAACTAAATCTTCATTGTGGAAGCCTCTCCTAGCATAATATGGTTAATCATAACACCTAAAGGTATTGCATTGGTTTTGAAATGCACTTTGGGGGAAATTTGGTCCTTTCATCTCCTAGACAGTGCTAAGCACATTGGACGCCAGTTGGCAGTTTTGGCGTATTTATAAATTTGTTCTATTAATGCATAATCCCAGTCTTAATGGTTGGATAAAGAGCCTTCACATCACAGATGCCCAAAAAACTGATGAAATTAAATTTGGATGAAGTACCAACGAACGTAAGACCCAAACTTTCATTAAAAAAATGCCTTTGGGTGCAATTTTTCGGCATCCGTCAAAGTGAATTTTTCATCTCTAAAATAAGATAATTGTATTATTATCGCCATTACGATTCAAACATAATTGACATAATCGAAATATGAGGTTTGAAAGTGCCAAAACGATCATCTAGGATTTCTCACCACGCAAGTGTGGATAGTCATGGCCATCATTAGAAATGGATCCACTCAAATGATAGAACAACATGTTCAATTATCTTGATAGAAACGTTTCTCTATGCTCTCTGTATTGCAAAGAATGGCACCTCAATTGGGAATCGTATGAGGAAGTTACGGGCTTTTGAACTCAAGATCTCATTGTCTCTTGCCAGTTCGACACTTAGAATTCTTCTAATTTTTCTTTCCCCGGAAGGAGGAGTTCCCTTCAACTCTTTCTAGTTGCTCAGAGGAATTCTCTTCAACTCATTCGAGCTGATCGCAGGATTTTCCTTCAAAGTCTCCGAGCAAATTCAAGGAAGTTGTTAAGAAATTCCGCGATTAGGTCAGAGGAGTTACCATCAACTCCTCTGAGCAGGTTGGAGGAGTTACCATCAACTCCTTAGAGCATAAGATAACTGTCTCTCTTGAATTGACCATATTTTTGACTCAAGTGTCTGTTTTGTGACTTATTTATACTGTTGGAAAGATATTCCAGATCTCTAAAAATTTCTAGTTATGTGATTTAAGAAAACCATCTCTCGTAAATTGACCATAAATTTTGAATCATTTGTCCATTTTGTGACTTATTTATACCGTTGGAAAATTATTTCTGAGATATACAACTTTATAGTTATGTGATTTGAGAAATTCTAATGCATGGTACATGTATTCCAGGTCGGAGGAGTTACCATCAACTCCTTCAAGCAGGTCGGAGGAGTTACCATCAACTCCTTTGAGCATAAGAGAATTATCTCCGAGCAAGTTTAGGGAAGTTGTTAAGAAAGTATCTAAGTAGGTCAGAGAAGTTACCATCAAATCTTCTGAGTAGGTAAGAGGACTTACCATCAACTCCTCCGAGCATAATAGAACTGTCTCTCGTAAATTGACCATAACGTTTGACTTGGGTGTCCATTTTGCGACTTCTTTATACCATTGGAAAGGTATTCCATAGCTCTAAAACTTTCTAGTTATGTTATTTAAAAAATTACTAATTCATGTTACACTTATTCCAGTATGAAGGATTTATTGCTAACTCCTTCGAGCAAATTAGAGGAATTAGTACTAACTCCTGCGAACACAAGAAAACCACCTTTCATAAAATGGTCGTAATGTTTGACTCAGGTGTCTGTTTTGCATGTTTTTTATACCATTGGAAAGGTATATTAAATACATACAATGTATTAGTTATATGATTTGAGAAATTCCTAATCTATGGTATACTTATTTTTGTATTAAGATATGACACCTTGTTGACAACCTTGAAGAGCACCATAACTCGACCGTGAGAAGAGGAACCATGAATTGAATTCAGGGAAGTTTATAAATGATACTTCAATTATTTCATACCCCATTTATTTTCATTCAAATTATTATTATTGATATTTTATTTGAAGTTACTCTCATCTATTGTATGTTGAATGTGGTTAGGTACCGAGCGAAGGAGGATCGCGCTCAACATTCTCACAATGAAATCTACAGCTAAAGTTGATGAAGTAGCGATAACAAAAGATGTAGCAATGATGGAGGAACAACAAATAAAGTATCAGGAAAATGTATGAAGCAGGGATATAGAAACTCCATGACGATCAGCTGTCAAACACAGGATGACGAAGATTCCCCCACACCCAAATCCAGTCTTCATGATGCACAAGACACATATGGCCGAAATCCATGTCAACCCACTAGCGCCAAGAGACAAATTCAAAATGTAACCATTGTCTGTATTGATCATCATTACAAAGAGGATGAGGACAAATGTTGGAAGATGAAAGGTCACTGAGGGAGAAGAAAGGCCAAAGATCTTATTGAACCTCAATAAATACTAGAATATAAGCCAGAGAAAGGGATTTTGGCTCTTCAAACATTGTACACCTCTAAACTACTTCGAGATACAGTGTCAACTAAAATTTAAGAGTTGTCTTAAGAGTTTTCATTTACTAGAGTTTTCATTGTACACCTCAGGGTGAACTTTTAACTGAGAGAAGGACTTGCATGTGTTGTTGTTTTCCTGTGAACTATTTCAAGAAGAATGT
>SNQJ01S0064107.1:10923-36827 GCA_010110895.2 Picea sitchensis | reverse complement strand
AATCCACTTCATATATCCAATGATGATCAGGTCAGCATAGCCCACTTTCACCTTGAGGCTTATCTCGTTCCCCTTCCAGCTCGAATCCCTTCCTGTTGCGTTCATTAGTCAATATCCTTACATTTCCAATGATTAAAATCTCTACACATATCTAGACAGGTGGTCATTAATTTCCTATCTCAGCCAACTCACTTCAGATCATAGTCATAATCAAGTTTTAGTGTTCACAATGGATTTATTCGCACACATGGTACTAGCTTGTTTTTTTTGTGTTTCTTGACGTTACAACTAAATCTTCATTGTGGAAGCCTCTCCTAGCATAATATGGTTAATCATAACACCTAAAGGTATTGCATTGGTTTTGAAATGCACTTTGGGGGAAATTTGGTCCTTTCATCTCCTAGACAGTGCTAAGCACATTGGACGCCAGTTGGCAGTTTTGGCGTATTTATAAATTTGTTCTATTAATGCATAATCCCAGTCTTAATGGTTGGATAAAGAGCCTTCACATCACAGATGCCCAAAAAACTGATGAAATTAAATTTGGATGAAGTACCAACGAACGTAAGACCCAAACTTTCATTAAAAAAATGCCTTTGGGTGCAATTTTTCGGCATCCGTCAAAGTGAATTTTTCATCTCTAAAATAAGATAATTGTATTATTATCGCCATTACGATTCAAACATAATTGACATAATCGAAATATGAGGTTTGAAAGTGCCAAAACGATCATCTAGGATTTCTCACCACGCAAGTGTGGATAGTCATGGCCATCATTAGAAATGGATCCACTCAAATGATAGAACAACATGTTCAATTATCTTGATAGAAACGTTTCTCTATGCTCTCTGTATTGCAAAGAATGGCACCTCAATTGGGAATCGTATGAGGAAGTTACGGGCTTTTGAACTCAAGATCTCATTGTCTCTTGCCAGTTCGACACTTAGAATTCTTCTAATTTTTCTTTCCCCGGAAGGAGGAGTTCCCTTCAACTCTTTCTAGTTGCTCAGAGGAATTCTCTTCAACTCATTCGAGCTGATCGCAGGATTTTCCTTCAAAGTCTCCGAGCAAATTCAAGGAAGTTGTTAAGAAATTCCGCGATTAGGTCAGAGGAGTTACCATCAACTCCTCTGAGCAGGTTGGAGGAGTTACCATCAACTCCTTAGAGCATAAGATAACTGTCTCTCTTGAATTGACCATATTTTTGACTCAAGTGTCTGTTTTGTGACTTATTTATACTGTTGGAAAGATATTCCAGATCTCTAAAAATTTCTAGTTATGTGATTTAAGAAAACCATCTCTCGTAAATTGACCATAAATTTTGAATCATTTGTCCATTTTGTGACTTATTTATACCGTTGGAAAATTATTTCTGAGATATACAACTTTATAGTTATGTGATTTGAGAAATTCTAATGCATGGTACATGTATTCCAGGTCGGAGGAGTTACCATCAACTCCTTCAAGCAGGTCGGAGGAGTTACCATCAACTCCTTTGAGCATAAGAGAATTATCTCCGAGCAAGTTTAGGGAAGTTGTTAAGAAAGTATCTAAGTAGGTCAGAGAAGTTACCATCAAATCTTCTGAGTAGGTAAGAGGACTTACCATCAACTCCTCCGAGCATAATAGAACTGTCTCTCGTAAATTGACCATAACGTTTGACTTGGGTGTCCATTTTGCGACTTCTTTATACCATTGGAAAGGTATTCCATAGCTCTAAAACTTTCTAGTTATGTTATTTAAAAAATTACTAATTCATGTTACACTTATTCCAGTATGAAGGATTTATTGCTAACTCCTTCGAGCAAATTAGAGGAATTAGTACTAACTCCTGCGAACACAAGAAAACCACCTTTCATAAAATGGTCGTAATGTTTGACTCAGGTGTCTGTTTTGCATGTTTTTTATACCATTGGAAAGGTATATTAAATACATACAATGTATTAGTTATATGATTTGAGAAATTCCTAATCTATGGTATACTTATTTTTGTATTAAGATATGACACCTTGTTGACAACCTTGAAGAGCACCATAACTCGACCGTGAGAAGAGGAACCATGAATTGAATTCAGGGAAGTTTATAAATGATACTTCAATTATTTCATACCCCATTTATTTTCATTCAAATTATTATTATTGATATTTTATTTGAAGTTACTCTCATCTATTGTATGTTGAATGTGGTTAGGTACCGAGCGAAGGAGGATCGCGCTCAACATTCTCACAATGAAATCTACAGCTAAAGTTGATGAAGTAGCGATAACAAAAGATGTAGCAATGATGGAGGAACAACAAATAAAGTATCAGGAAAATGTATGAAGCAGGGATATAGAAACTCCATGACGATCAGCTGTCAAACACAGGATGACGAAGATTCCCCCACACCCAAATCCAGTCTTCATGATGCACAAGACACATATGGCCGAAATCCATGTCAACCCACTAGCGCCAAGAGACAAATTCAAAATGTAACCATTGTCTGTATTGATCATCATTACAAAGAGGATGAGGACAAATGTTGGAAGATGAAAGGTCACTGAGGGAGAAGAAAGGCCAAAGATCTTATTGAACCTCAATAAATACTAGAATATAAGCCAGAGAAAGGGATTTTGGCTCTTCAAACATTGTACACCTCTAAACTACTTCGAGATACAGTGTCAACTAAAATTTAAGAGTTGTCTTAAGAGTTTTCATTTACTAGAGTTTTCATTGTACACCTCAGGGTGAACTTTTAACTGAGAGAAGGACTTGCATGTGTTGTTGTTTTCCTGTGAACTATTTCAAGAAGAATGTCTGTTGTTCACATGGGCTGTAAGAGCATGTTTATTTATAGACTATTCTGATGCAATATATGTCTTCTTGCAGTTTTGTTATTCTTTTTTATATCACATGTCTTGAGAAAATGAGCTTCTAATGTATGTGATATAGTGACTTAGATTATTCTAGTTATATATTCATGTGCATGTGTTATCTAACTTTATTTCTTCATTTCAATTATCTGTGTGAAGCTACTGGTAGAGTTACTTTCATGCCACAACTCATTCACCTACATTAATTCAATCCTAGCTAGGATAGGTTAGATTAGGATTAGTTTATTCCTACATTTAGACAATCTTCATCTACATCTTTCGTTTCACAACCACCCATCATTCACCCTCATCAGTGGACCGGACCGCGACCAGTAAAACCAACCAAGAATGGCTTCCGGGACAAAATCCAGATGGGTTCCCTATTCCAAACGGTGAGAGGTCTAATTGGGACTTCTTACCAGGGGGGACCCCTTATGTTTGTCAGGTGAATTTGGACCCGTCAACACAGTGGTGCCACGTGTCACCCCCTTTGACATTTTTCCATTTGACCCTTTTCACCAAAACTTTGATTGGTCATATATTTTGCATACGAACTCTGTTTGAGGCGATGTTTTCACTGTTGGAAATCTATCACCGATCCCGACATAATGAAATTGTTTTAGAAAGAGTTTGATATGACCAAATTTTGAGCACTTATGGATCCTCTTGAATCATATTGAGGTGGAACCTAGAGTGGAGTCAAGATATACCTTGTGGACCTTCCATAGTTTTTCATGAGGGAGGGAAAGGAGTTCCAGTTTGTGGTAGGATTCCTTGAGGCTCACTATGTCGATTCCAGATAGGTCGTTCTCGTCTAGTTCCATCTCCATATCTCCTACATATTTAGTGATGTGTTCTTCATCCATAGGGCCTATCTTGGAGGCATGGACAATGTTTTCAAGGAATGATTCTTGGAGTGGATTCTCCATATCTTTCTATTTTACACTTCCAGGGTCGATACATACCCCTTCCATTTCTTGATTTTCCATAGTTTGATTTAGGATATCAAAAAAATCGTTGTGAAATGGGACTTTGGTTTGATTAATGGATGGATTTTTGGGGCCTTTATTTATTCTCCCTTGCACTTGGGTAATTCATCCTTGGTTTTCTCTGTTATCATGGAATAAAACTTTAGAGGATAATTAAGCATGAATTCCCGGAAGAGATGGCCATGCTCATGGAATTTTCGATAACGAAAGGGGATGTGCTCATAGTAAATCATTTGGATCCAGTCATTATCTTACTGTTCTAGAAATATAGAACCAAGAAGGTGTTTGGTTATATTCATGTAGACACATATTCAAGCATACAAAGTGTAGTGTCTATGCCTGGTGGCCTCAATGATTTTAACAAAGATGACTAAAGTGTTTCCTATTCCCTCTAGAATTTCTTCCAGCCAAAATTCTTGGGGAATCAAGTAGATTCGGATACACATTGGGGAATGGGAAAATCCCTCCTTCTCGAGGCTAAAGAGCTTGTTCTATAACCTTAAATAGATCCTACCCGAGTTGAAAAAATAGGGCCCATTTTCAAAGACTCGGTCTTGATCCTCCAGGTTATGTAATATTGTGGTGAAAAAACCTTTGGAATCCAAATAAAGGTCAAAATGACCTTTTGGCTTCCACCAAGATCTGATCCATCTAGCTAGATCCCTCTCTGAGGGCCATAAACCCAGAAAATTACCAATGAGCACATGGTATTTCATGTATTGGGTGTGATCTCCCATACTATATGATTTGATCACATACCTTGGCGTGATTGGAGGTTGTGGAATACATTTTAATGGCTCCCAAGCATGGGCCACCTTTGTATGGAGAGGTTCTAGATCGATCTTCACTGATTTTCCTTTGATAGATTAATCACTCAAGGTGTGATCATGTTTTGACAATGACCATTAGAAGGAAGGCCTCACCCTCCCCCATCCACTAGATTCATTGGATACCATGTTACGATAGGAGGGGATTCATTCCCCCTCATTATCACTTTTCATGGAGATGACCAAACCAACCCACAATCAACGATTGCTGCATAAGCTATCTCAAATATCATGAAAATTGCAGCAAACCCTAGTTCATACTTTTAAATTCAAAAGTTTTATTCTCTATTTTGTGTATTTAGGTGTGGGAATGCTTTTGAACAACAGGGTCATAATGTTTAGAGTCTATGAGATGAAAAAACTAAAAGAATTAATGTTGTCCACAAAGTTCATTTGTTGCTTGAAAGTGGCAATATCTTAGTTGATGGAAAATTGCTAGTGGTGAATTGGTTGGAGGATATCTTCTAAGAGGGGTTAGAAGTCCAAACACTTATAATTATATTTTATGGAAGTGGATGGAATGTATGAGTGGACAAATGCCTTGTTTGACAAGCAGTTTTGGGATACAATTTTGGGAAAAATCCTAAGTCTAGAAGAAGTGCGCAACATAGGTGCACATGAGAAGAAGGAATATTAGGGAGTGCACACCTGAGGCGCATCCAAGAGGAAAATGAGAAGTAGAGGTGCATCCAAAAGTATAGCACGTAGTGAGAGAAGAAAAAATAATAAAAAGAGGATAAAAAAAAGAGATGACTAAAGCAGAGAATAAAGTAGGAGAAGAAAGCGGATGAAAAAGAAGGATGAAAACTCGACAAGATAAATATGGAAGACAAACAAAAGCAATAAGAACAAGTAATCAGAGTGTAAAAGAAACATGCAAATGAAAAAGCAGAAGAAAGTAGTCGAACAACCAGTGAACTGGAGTTTCCATGTATTGTAATAGGGTTTTGGAGGGAACCATGTAGGGTTTTAAGCCCTAGATTGTATGTATAAATATGTAACGGGTTGGGAGAATAGGGGTTCCTTATTTTTGGTTCCTCTATTTTTTTATTCTCATGTAGTATTTTGGATTCTATTCAAAACTTCCAAGAATGCCTATCAGTAACAATGTTGATAGGATAGGTTGGTAAGGAGAGAGAATCAATGTTTGAATGTAAGGGATGATGCAGAGAGAGAGGCTTGCACTATAGAGCAACTAGGCTAGGAGAAGAAAAAGATAAACATGATACATATTTTTAAGCGCAGTGTGCAAGTTGAAAGGAGTTAACAAAATCATAATAAAGAAGCCAACCATTGTGGACGTAGCCCAAAGTTGGGTGAACCACGTGAAATTTTGTGTTACATGTTTTTTATGTGTTTTCTTATGAACTTTGTTTGGATGCATTGTAGAGTATATATGTCTTATGTTTAATCATGGTGCAATATTCATAACTATTACATCAATGATTTTATGCAGTAATCTGGAATATAATGATAGTTTGAATCTGAATCACTAAGTAGTTAGTACAAAACAAGGACATAATTACACACACAAAACTAATAAGGAAGAAAAAACATAATGGTCACCTCCCATTCCCTTAATACTACAAAAACCTGGTTCTTGCAGTCCCAATAGATACCTTGGGTGAGACTTCATATCTAAAAGCGGGTGATACTAAAAGGGCTGGTGTCTGGTGGGTTTTTTGGTCATAGATAACTCGAACCTAGTGTCTTACAGACCATGTGCAGTGCCAAAAAATGGTTTCGTTGCCGAGACCCAAAATTTGTGATTAAGGGAATTTTTTAGATGCCGACTAAGAAGGATATTTTAGAATGGTTGGAAAGGAAGGAATGCGAGTTTGATAGATAAGAGAACATAAACAATCAGATGAGTGACAAGCAATGGATACAGAGGTATGTGTACACCTAATTGAATGAAATTTACTTTGGTGAATTCCCAATTATTCTAATTGGGTGGATAGAATGATTAGTGGAGAATACTGGAAGGTACAGAGCTATAGTGTTGGCCCTTAACCAAGTTTTGAGAGAGCATTGGTCATGTTTGACCAATTTTGGGACTTAGACATGCTGGTCGAAGATGGAGCGCCCAAGAAGAGTTGAGATCACGGGATCTCACTCATTTTGCGGACTTGTGGACCCAACAAGGAGTTTTCTAGGGTTTATGTGATGGGTTAAGGGATGTCGACCCATGGGTTTACCCATTATTAAGCCTCTTTGTAAATGTATAAATAAGTAGCTAAGAGATGTAAGAAGTACTACAAGAAAGTTGGCCATTGGCTTAGTGCATGACTAGTTGGATTTGTGCAAAGAGTATGTTAAGACTTGCAGAGCTAAGTGAAGGTATTTTGTAGATTTCTTTGTTCACAGACGTTGTATGTAAGGCTCTGTGCTACTAAGGAGTTGGATTTGTGACTTGACCTAATTTTGGGATGGAGGATCTGGCGTGCTGCACACAAATCTTTTGTCCTCTATGGAGTTTGGCTCTGTGGCTTTGTGCACAGGAGTAGATGGATGCAAGAAGCTTGAAGACTAATAAAGAAGAAGAGAAAAAGTTGGTGGGCGTAGCCCCACATTGGGGTGAACCACGTATATCCTGTGTTTTGATGTGCTTTACGGGATGTGATTGATACTGTTTATTTTCTTAAGTACTGTTATTATAATATATGATGAATGCATCTGATGTTATTTCTTAGTGCTTAATGGTATTTGAATATTAGATCTAAGCTAATGCTATGTGCTAAGTGATTGAAAGTACTTGATCTTTATTGTTACTACACTGATCTGTAATAAGGGTTTAATCTGCGATGTGAATGAGACTCATGAACTAATGCATATTGTTGTCTAAATGTCGTGTTAAGTATTGTAATCACAGATTTGTGTTCTATCTTGGTTGTATAAACTTGAGTCCTACAACCCCCCCTACCTCTACCTTATGTGAGACTTCATCTACTTCACAGGTGTTGCCGAAAGGGTCGGTAGTTAGGGTTTTTTTGGTGCATTGTTGAAGCGTTGAACCCTGGGTATTCCCCCGTGCCAACAAATGGTTCTATTGCCGAGAGATGAAATTGTGATTGCTGGGAACTAAAGAAAAGAGAAATATATGTGTGTGGATTTGTTGCTATAGTGCATAGTATTCTACTTAACTTACAAATCTTTGTTCTAAGAAAGAAACACGATCTGAAGATAAGAGGTAAGATCTTAAAGATTTGTTCTCTGGTAAAGGTAAGATAAGTGGAAATTTTTTCTTCGAAAGTATGAATCTAGGTATGCTTGATAGATTTTGTCCTAGTCTCCAAACTAGGGCACAGTTAGAAGAAAGAGTTGATTTGTGTAAATTTGATAGAAATAGACAAAGATATGTTATTCCTATGAATATAAATAATTTTTGGACTAATAAGTGGATGCAGGAACCTAGAAAGAATTTTTGCAGATTGCAGGTCCAACACTATGATCTTAGTGTGCAGTACAAGAGAGGTTGGGGATCATTTAAAAGAAAGAGAGGATTGACACTGTGTTATAATTGCAGAATACCAAGACATATTGCTAAGGAATTCCCTAGTATAGGTCCTCTTTGTCTTTGTTGTAAAGCTATTGGTCACGAGGTTGAGGATTTCCCAAGGATGATTGTTATCGTTGAAAAGATGAACATGAGACAAGAAAACTATAAAGAAGGTCAAAATACTAAGGACATGTTAGAGAATCATAAAGAGAAAGAGTCAGAGATTATGTTAATACAATTAAAAGAGGTAATGGATGATCACAAAGACATCAATTTACTAGAGATCCTGAAAGAAAAACAATGCATAGTTACAGGAATAGAAGACTTCGACATAGACTGTGTATTGGATGAAGAAACACATGTGAATATTATGCCAAAAAGCACTTGGGAAATTTTGGGAAAGCTTGTTATGATACCTTCATTGGGAAGGATAGGCTTGTTTAAAGGAAAGATGATAACCTTATGTGGAAGAGTTACTAATATACCTATGATTTCTCATGAAAGATAGACTGAAGAAGAATTTGAAGTCATTAAATTTGTTGAGAACAATGCCCCTTTTCCACTTTTGTTAGGAAAGACTTGGATTGAGAAGGACCAGATCAGAAGAAAAGTAGAGGAGGAAGCTACAGAACAAAAAAATCAAGAGCTAAGGGACCTCATAACTAGAAAAATAGAGCGACTAATAGAAGAACAAGAGGATAAGTCGAAGCAAAAGAGGGCAAGATAATTCACTGTCAAAGTTGAAAGAATGCAGGAAGGCTTAAAGAACCTATCCATGCAGGAAAGAAGTGTAAGCACCCCAGAAATAGTAAGAGAAGAGGTATTACCTTTGAACCCTTTGAAAGACCATCAACAATGCGAAGTCACTATGCTAAGAACAGATAAGAATAAGAATGGAAAGAGGAATATAGAAACTCATATAATAGGGACGAAGGCAAGGAAGCTCAGTAAGAAGAAATCCAAGTTAGAAAAACTACAGGAGGTTCTAGAGAAGACTTCGCAGGAGGCAGATATATAGAACTTGAACCTCGCTAGAATAGAAGAACCACGCAGGATGGGACTTCGCCATGGAAAATCTATATGACCATTGGAGGTGCCCCAACCGTTAGAATAATGCCTTGGAATGGCTAGAAAAAGCAGTTATGAGAAAATGGACTGTTGAGACCATGCCATAATGGACTGATTCATATTAATTGAGGCATTCCTGCACGTTGGAGGAATCCGTTACGACGTTTTCTTATTTAACCCATCGGACACTACGCTGGGACCACTTTTTGCAACCCATGATATCCAAGCTAATAAAGAATCAATTTCATATCATGCTGTGATTTCTAGACCTCACCATTCGGTTGATTACTCCTCTTGTCCATTTTCCTACCCGATATATTTGGTTACAAGCATGAATGTTAGGTGAACCTAGCGCATTAGAGAAGTCTGTGGAAGAGATTCTTGTGGAGCTCATGGATGAGAAAGTTATGTCTGCAGGAATACAGGTGTCGTCGACTGGGGGCCTGCAAGAAACCCCCTCGAATGGATGTCGTTCTAGCCAACCCACTACTAAGAAGAGAAGCAAACACTGCGATGATCTGGCTAACGCGAAGTAGATCCCGTCGGTCTTGCTAGATTACATACCACCTTTGGCTGGTGCGGTGAAATACAATAGTATCCCATGCGACTTCGAATACACATTGATCACTGCGTACATCTTAAAGGGGACATGTGTAGTTGGACCCCAGTTAGGACATATCCCAGCTCTAAATAACAATGACTTTAACCTTGGAGACAGGAAGAACTACAGGATTCTCATACCACACCGGTATTTGATGAGAATGACCGGGAAGAAACTGCACATAGTCTCCCAACCATGGATTAAGGAACTCGCGCAGTCAATGATCCTAAATGTAATGAAGATCCCTCACTTCGACCAACATCAAGAGGTTAATGATTGCATTAAATGCCTCCTGTCGTGCTACCATGGAGGATATATGTGGCTTGATAGGAGCATCACTGTGGATCCGACATTGATCCATCTCATTACAAGACTGAGAATGCAGGGACCATACCCTCAGCAGTTCTACCCAGGAAAGACTTCCAATTTCTCCCTGGCACAACGCATAAAGGAAGATTATGGAAATGTAGAAAAGGGAAAGTGAGGCTACAAGGTAGCCTCCATCCAGGATGGTGCAATGTGCCTAGCTTGTCAGCTTATAGCTAGTAATATTGTCAGAAAGAACCGTCCAACACAAGTCACATGATTCGTAGTGGACCTTGCAGGGAAGTCTGTAGAAGGAATGAAAATGAACTGGGCAAGTTACCTCATCAACGATCTCAAGAAGGAATGTCGCAAAGCGCAGTATCAGGGCTATGAATTCCATTTCAGTTGGTTACTAGTACTGATCGCATTTGTCGCTTGGTAGATGATGAAAGGAGCGACATTTCCAGAAGTTGAGACATCTGAGCCATTGGCCACAAGGTTCTCCACCTTTTGGTATACAAATGACATTTCGAAGCAGTGGAAATCAAACGATATTTTCCATGTCTACTACCAGTAGCTAAAGCATGTTATTGAGTATTTTCCATGAATGACATCGAACACACTCCACCAGTACAGACCACTAGCAAATTTCCACGCAGATCAAAACTTTATTTGCATCACTACGCGTAGGGATGAGAGTAAGGAGGAGCTATAGTCCTATTACAAACTGACCGATGAGGACACAGAGGAGATCACCAAAGAATGGCAAGCAGAGTTCCTTGTACCAGTTGATACTGTAGGACTCTTTGACCCTGAAATCATAGGAAGTACATTGGTCACTCGGGTCGAACATGATGGATAGACTAGCGTGAAGAAAAAGAAGAAAAAGGAGGAAGTGCAGAACATATAAAGTGATGAGGAGGACAACGCATCGAAGGAAAGTGGGCCTAAATTGCCCGCAGGAGGAGGAGGAGATGAAGTGAATCAAGAAGAAGAAGGAGGGGAAGAAGGAGACAAACAAGAAAAAGGAGAAGTTACACCACCGAAGGATCCCCTTACAGAGACTGAAACATCGAAGAAAATAAAGTCCATAGAAACCCTCATCAAGAAAGAAGACATGTGCCAATAATCCCAATATGAAGGCCATGCTCACAATGGATGATGTCGATCTCATCATTGCAGCCATGGAGGATGCTTCAGAATATATCTTGCAGCATTATGGAGAAAATAAGGAGACACTGTATGAAATAATAGAGAAGGACTTGTAGGAGATACAACAAGCCATCCATTCGAGCCGCGCAGTACCTACTATGCCTTCTTCATCGAAGATTTCAGAATTAGGGGATGCGCCCACCCAATTTCAAAGGATAGAATATGAAAAATAGGTTTGACTTCGTCAAGTCCATGAAGAGAAGGAGCGGGATAAAGAAGCCTTGAAGCAAGAAAAGGAGGAGGTCTTAGAGAAACTTTGAGTTGCATAGAAGGATAAAGATGAAATTCGAGCAATGTTCAAGGAGGAAAAAGCAATGATGCAGAAATAAAAAGACTAGCTTCTCAAAGAGAAGATTGTGGTCAAAGAGGTAGTAACTAAATCACTTCACTCTGTGTCAGGCTTGGCACAGGAGGAACCAGAGTCAACTGAGATTCAAGTGGGGAAGCTTGCTGAGCCCATTCAGCAACTTCAAGAAAGGATAATGGAGCTAGAGATCCAAGCAGTGCTGAGCACTCCGCAGGAAGTGTGTGACCAAAGGGAGGAAGCAGCTAAGAGCGCAGTTGGAAGGATCAATGTCCTCTCCTTAGAATGTAAGAAATTGAGTGATCATAGTGCGCAAACCTATGAATGACTCACAGAATATCTGAAGCTAAGGAAACTGAAAGCACAGCTCCAGGAGGCACAACAACAGGCATCCACGGTGCAGGTAGAGATGAAGTCAATCACTGCAGTTAAGAAAATGAAAATATAATAGGAGAAATGCGCATTCCAACATCAAATTAATGCCATCCAAAGAAGATTCATGGAGGTTACACAAAGACTATAGCCGATGCAGGATGAAGGATGTATGATTTTTGAAGAGATTGAAGGACAAGGCTCGCAGCTAGACCAAGTGGTTGCGAAAGTGGAACAACGCTTGGAAGGGCCTGTTACAGAGCAAGTGATTCAGGATTTCTCCAAGTAGGAAGTTGTGGTGAAGCAGCAAGGCGAGACAACTCGAGCTAAGATCGAGGCCTTTGAAGCAACATTGTCCATATCTGAGTGACTCAAGACAAGTCACAGGTGAGTGTTGGGGGGCTGTTGGCCCTTGACCAAGTTTTGAGAGAACATTGGTCGTGTTTGACTAATTTTGGGACTTTGATAGGCTGGTCGAAGATGGAGTGCCTAGGTGTAGCTGAGATCGTGATATCTCACTCATTTTGCGGACTTGTGGATCCATCAAAGTGTTTTATAGGGTTTATGTAATTGTTTAAGGGATGTTGGCCCATGATTTTACCCATGATTAGGCCTCTTTGTGAATGTATAAATAAGTAGCTAAGCGATGTAATATAACTACAAGAAAGTTGGCCATTGGCTTAGTGCATGACTAGTTGGCTTTGTGCAAAGAGTATGTTAAGACTTGTGAAGCTAAGTGAAAGTGTTTTGTAGATTGCTTTGTGCACATACGTTGTATGTAAGGCTCTGTGCTACTAAAGAGTTGGCTCTGTGCCTTGACCTAATTTTGGGAAGGAGGATCTGGTGTGCTGCACACAAATCTCCTGTGCTCTATGGAGTTTGTCTCTATGGATTTGTGCACAAGAGAAGATGAATTTAAGAAGATTGAAGACTAATAAAGAAGAAGAGAATAAGTTGGTGGATGTAACCCCACACTATGGTGAACCACGTATATCCTGTGTTTTGATGTGCTTGTGCAATGTGATTGATGTTGTTTATTTTCTTAAGTAATGTTGTTATAATATATGATGAATGCATCCGATTTTATTGCTTAGTGCTTAATGGTATTTGAATATTAGATCTGATCTAATGCTATGTGCTAAGTGATTGAAAGTAATTGATCTGTATTGTTATTGAGCTAATCTGTAATAAGGGTTTAATCTGCGATGTGAATGAGACTCATGAACTAATGCATATTGTTGTCTAAGTGCTCTATTAAGTATTGTAATCATTGATCTGTGTCCCAGCTTGGTTGTATATACTTGAGTCTTGCAACCCCCCCTGCCTCTACTTTGGGTGAGACTTCATATGCTTTGCAGGTGTTGTCGAAAGGGTCAATAGTTAGGGTTTTGTTGGTGCACTCTTGAAGTGTTTAACCCTAGGTATGCCCCTGTGCCAACATGTAGTGTCTAGAAATTGGACTCCTAAGTTGGTAAGAAAGTTGAATTTTATAAGTAACCCAACTACTCGTGAAATTGATTTTTGGTTGGATAACATACTAGGAGGATATATTATAGAGTTTGTCATAGATTGTACCCAATCATACAGTGTTGCAAAAAGGGAATTTTTCAAGGGTCCACACAAAAGGTTCATGAAATAATTAGGTACATGGATAAATATGTTGTTGTGTGACAAGTGTGTGATGACAATGCAATATGACTACTAAAGGGCATTGTGCACATAGTGGAACTGGGGGATGATAAGAGGATATTATGAGAATAGGAGAGAGTGAAGGAAGTGATGAACAAGTAAGGGAGGGATTGATGATGCAAGAAGAGGGTATACCAGAGGAAGAATATGAGTTTGGATTATTGTGTGGAAAAAGGAGGTACAAGAGGAAAAATACTAGGGCTAAGAAAGGAGATTCGTGCAGTGAGTTAGAGGGGAGAGAACCTTGCACAATATTCTAAATCATGGAGATACCATATATAGGAGGAGAAGAAGAGGAGTTTCATTCCAGTATGGTAATAGAAGAACCATTAATTTCTACTCAGACAGGGTCCTATGTCGAATCCGCGACCCCATGTGGATCACCACAATAAAAAATAACAATGGAAGGCTTGTCAAAATCAATTGTAGTTAGCTAGAGAGGACATAGTAGTAGCAATAAGAGTAGTGTAAGAAATGCACAGAGTTAGAATGAGAATGAGAGTAAAAAAACATCACCAAGTGGAGGGAATACAAAAAGAAACATGACAGGGGTATACAACACCCTTACGATTCTTGATTTCCAGGAAGTTGGTGATCCAAATGGATTTCGGTGGTCTCCCACCTATTCCAATTGGCTCATTTTGGCAATTTTCCAGTTTGGCAGTTTTTTTCTAGTTTTCGAGTCCCTGACTTTTGGCGTCGTTTTGAGGCCCTAAACAACATTTTTAGGACTCACAACAATTACAATGTAGACAAATTTAGATTTTGGCAGCAACATGTGTAGTCGTCGGATAGACCTTTCCAATGAGCTATTGTGTGCCTAAAGCAGAGATCCTATGCAAAATTTACGACCCCAGGAAGTTGATGTACCAACTTACCCAAACAGGGCCCACATGACTTTTGGCGCTTCATCTCCTAGGGTTAGGTTTTTGGATGTCTAGGGTTTTTACATTCCTATTTATTATAAAAAGGCCTTCAGATCCTCATTGTAATAATCTTCTTGCGAATGAGCGCAATCGTCACATGTCTTCTCAGAGATAAGCCTCCAACATTCTAGCAAGCTTGTTTTTCGCTGCATTTTACAGTTTCAGATTATTTCTTTATTGAATAGAAACCAATTTTACTGTATATCTGTTATTTTGTGTTAATCATCTTTTGATAATAATCTGTATCCATTTTGTTCTTCTCATAAAATCTAGATTAGGTGGGTCAGAGGACCTAGAACAAGTATTGTTTGTCTGCGGGACAATTTGGGCCACAAAAAATGTCCAAGAAGAGGATGTGAAGATTGCACAGTTAGCAACAACATTAAGAGGCCACCCACTAGTATGGTACATGAAGCTTCAAAGTACCACACCTACAGGGAAGGTCAGGACTTTGGTAGAGATAAATAAAGTGTTGTTGAAGGAGTTCAATAAGCCAAAGTTAGAGTCGCAATACATCACAGAATTGAAGGAGATTAAACAGGTACAAATGGATTCAGTGTGGGACTTCGATCAAAGATTCAAGGATATTATGGGTAGATTGAATTTCTATATCTCTGATCAACAACATCAAGAATGGTTTATTGCATGACTTCTACCACATATTTTCAGATCGTTGATTCAAAATAAGGTTGTGTCATAGCCCGAGGCACTGGAAATTGCAATGCATTTGGAATCATCTCCGGTAGGAGAAAATGGAGGAATGGTGCAATTTCAGATGCAATTGGATGCATTGACGATTCAACTAATAGAACTAAAAACGGGAAAGGATAAATGAGATCAAGTTCGGTGTACCAAATGTAGGACTAAAGGCCATCACAAGGATGAATGCCCAACATTTTCGCAGTATTTGGCGATGGGAGCACTAAATCCATTAATGAGAGGAGGATATTGTGAGATATGTAAGAAATGGGGCCATCACCCAACTGAGTTTCCATTTCTACAAAAGTATTAGAGTACCCCAAGGAACTTGTTTTTCAATTTTTTCAAGTTTATGGGACATGAAGAGAAGGATTGTCATGCGTTCAACTTAATGAAGGAGAACACATTAGAATGTACATGATTTAGGAAGACAATGCTACAACATAAGGGGGTGGTCCACAATATAATGATCAAAGAGGATTTAATCCAAGGAACAAAAGAAAATTTGGCAGAGGTCGAGGCAGAGGGAATTTTGGTAGAGGAGGATGAGGAGCGATAATATGTTATAACTATAATCAACCAGGACACTTGGCCCACGACTTCTTGAATTCATGTACAACATGCACATATTGTAGAGCACTGGACCATGCGACAAAATACTGTCCCAAAATAGTTTCCAAATGGTAGGCAAGAGGAAACCAGAACCCGAATCCAAATCAAAATATTTAGAAAATATCAGCCGAAAAATGCAATGAAGGACCAAGAATAGTAGTTGTTATGTGTGGAGGAGCTATATCAGGGGCTTATATGATGAACAAAGGGAAGAAGAATGAGAAATGGGTAAGGAAGTCAATAGGGCTTATGACAACCTTTAATCCTCAGCAAGAAAAGGATATGCATCAGAGGGAAAGAAAATGGGTACGGAGAATGGATAAGGGAGCATCAACATCATCTGCACCTCACGTCGAAAATCACACTATTCCTACGAAGCCAAATGGAAATGTAAGCATGCTAATAGAATTCCTGAGAAGTTTTGTAGAGATAATGAAAGATGAAACTACATCAAGTACAATACATGACATGATTGATCACTGTACATGAGGAATGAAAACTCCTATCACACAAAGAGTGGTAAATAAGGTACTACATAGGAAGAGGACAAACAAAGAATTTAGATTCAGATTGAAAATTGGGGAGTATGATGTGGATAATGTTATCCTGGACTTGGGGTATGATGCGAATGTTCTACCTAAGAATCCATGGGAGATGATGGGGCAACCTAATTTAGTATGGTATTCTATTTAGATAAGGCTCATGAATCATCACAAAATAGTATCGATTGGTCATTTGATAGAAGTACCTATGAACATAGATGGGGTGCGCAACATGGTAGACTTTGAGATTATTGATATTGTGGATGATAGTAAGCCATATCGAACATTGATGGGATTGGAATTGGATTTTGATAACCAAACAATTATCAACTTGAAGAGGAGGGAGATGATATTTGAAGTTGGATAATTGAAAGATACTGCACCCATGGACCCATTAGAAGGAAAGAGATACATAGAGCCAGCAAGAGAAAATGAAATTGACAACTTATATACCATAACTATGAGGATGGAGGATTATGTCAATTCGATTGTCTATGATGCATTAAGTTGGTGAGGTATAAATTTGTGTGCATTGGATTCTAATGAAGGTCTAGAGCATTGGAAACACATAATGCATGAAGTGTCAATGCGACGATGTGCATGTATAACTTGATCCTTGCGCTAGATTGGAATAGAGCTATGTGATCCACCCAAATACGATGGATTAACTAATGTAAGTGTGTTTGTAAAATCCTTTTAGTGGCATGTACCCAAACAAAAAAGGCTGTTAGCACTAGATGTTGTCTTAAAAGAAAATCTATCCAAATGGTGGGATGCACACAGAGAGGGAATAAAATATTGGTCACAGTGCAATAGACTAATGCAAGTAAGGTTTGGAACTAAGGAATCAAATATTATTCGTAATTATATAGGAGAGAGTGATCCAGCGGGTCATGTGGAGTAGTGCATAACTTTATGGAGTTTATTACTGGAATTAGAATGGACGCACAAATTTATACACACACTGGACACACTTTCGAAGAACTGGTATTTGGAATTGGAAATGCGAAGGGAGACAACAATATGGGAAGAGCTTGTCCAAAGGTTCAAAGTCACGTTTAAATTTGAACATGAATATACATTAATAGATGCAGCGCTACAAGCCATTTGAGCTAAGATCTTTTCAGAAGAAGGGCCGATGGATATGGTACCGATATGCACTACGCATTGAGCCAATATGACTATCCACGAGTTATTGGAGTGTTACAATGTGGCTAAGGAGGAACATGATGAAGAAGATCCTAGGAATGTGAAAGTACCTGAGACAGAAGGAGAAGGACCAGTAGAAGGGACAGAGCTTGAACCATCCATATATACATAGCCTATAAATACATGAAAGGTAAACATTGGGATGATAGATAATCCCAAGTTTACGTAGATAGGATATTATTGGAGTGATGAGACAATATAGAAGATTGCAGACTTATTGTGAGAATATAAGGACCTATTCCCAACGACATTCTCAGAGATGAAGGGAATAGAGGGGGACTTAAGTGAGATGAATATTCCACTGAAACTAGGTGCTAAGCTAGTGTGATAGAGGCCTTACATGTCAAATCCAAAGTATAAGTAAAAGGTGAAAGTTGAAATAGAAAAGATGCTAGATACATGAATAATTGAACCGGTAGAAGAATCTGAGTGGATCGGTTCACTGGTAGTACATGATAAGAAGGAAAGAGGAATCAAGATCTACGTGGATCTGAGGAAGTTGAATGACGCATGTTTACATGACCTTTTCCCAACACCATTCACAAATGAGGTACTGGAGAACACAGGGGGTCAAGAAACTTATTCTTTCACAGATGGAGTCTCGGGGTACCATCAGATAAAAATTTCACAAGAAGACCGATACAATACCAATTTCATGATAGAGTGGGGGAGTTTTCAATACACAATAATGCACTTTGTATTGAAGAATTCCCATGAGGTGTTTTCCAGAGTAGTGGTTGCATTGTTCAAGGAATTTATCCATAAGTTCCTTGAAGTGTAATTGGATTATTGTATTGTGTTCAATCTACTGAAGGATCATATAGACGTCCTTAGGATAATGTTGGATTGGTGTAGACAATGTCATATTTTTCTGAACCTGAAGAAGTGTATTTTTTGTGCACCATTTGGAATTTTATTGGGACATGTAGTTTGAAAACAAAGATTACTAGTAGATCCAGCCAAGATTGCAGTAATTATGGAGTTAGAACCTCCTACATTAGTCAAATAGTTGAGGGAAACTCTGGTTCATACAAGATATTATAGGAAGTGTATCAAGGGCTATGCGTAGATCACAACACTGATGGAAAAGTTACTGAAGAAGGAATCCAGGTATCAATGGAACAAGAACTGTCAGAAGGGGTTAGACACCTTGAAACAAAAACTTGTGATCGCACCAATTTTGATCTTTCTAGATTGGAACAAAGAGTTCCATGTTCATGTAGATGCATTCTCCATAGCATTGGGCACAATACTATCCCAACCAGGGGAGGGATACATACATCACCTAATTGCGTTTGCAAGTATGAAGTTGTCCATAGTAGAAAAGAATGATACAACCACCAAATGTGAAGGATTGGAAATGGTATATGCACTATAGAAGTTTAGACATTACTTATTGGGGTCACACTTTAAGATGTATATAGACCATTGTGCATTAAAATATTTAGTCAACAAACCAGTGTTGGGTGGGAGAGTATGTATATGGATATTATTGTTTCAGGAATATGACTTTGAGGTTTTAGTAAAACCAGGGAAGTTAAATGCAGGACTAGATAATCTATCCTGCATATTGTCAGGTGAAGATGTAGGCAACTTATATGACATCTTCCCAGATGAACAACTATTTGTAATAAATATGGTGGATGATTACTTCTCAAACATCATGCAATTTCTAAGTACATGTATGGCTCCATCAGAGACGATGGTTGTGGAAAAGAAGCAACTGGTAGTGAAAGAAACAAATTATCCGTTGATTGTAGGGAATTTATACAAGTTGGGTGCAGATGGAATATTGAAACATTGTGTGATGGAACACAAGAGCCCAATGATACTTGAAGAAGAACATGATGGGATTGTTGGAGGACATTATGCAGGGAGAGAAACTACAATGAATATTTTTTGTGCATGGATTTGTTGGCCTAAACTCAACAAAGATTTGAAGGAGTATTGTAAGTCATGTGATGTATGTTAAATAGTGGGAAATCCATATAGGAGGGATGAAATTCCTTTGAATCTACAAGTTACATTGCAGGCATTTGAGAAATGGGCCATAGACTTTGTAGGGCCATTCAATCCACAAGCAAGAAGATCAGGTGCAAGGTATATCATCACTACAATAGATTACTTGACAAGATGGTAAGAAGCAACATAAGTTACATATTGCATCGTAGAGATTGTTGCAAGGTTTGTTTTTGAGAATGTAGTCACAAGGTTTGGATATCCGTGCATATTAATCGGTGATCAAGGCACACATTGTTTGAACAAGACAATTGCAACATTGACTGAGGAGTTTCAAATTCATCATCAAAAGAGTACTTAGTATCATCCTCAGGACAATGGTGTTGTGGGAAATATCCCCCCATAGATAGTTTGAGCTCTCCTTAACTAGGTTTTCTTCAACTAATATAGTTCTAAAAAATCGACACTAACATTCCAAAAGAATAATCTATTATATTTCTTTACTTGGAAAGAGAGAGAGAGAGAAGAAAAAGAGGAATGATATCTTTTCTTGTAGTTTGTCCTCGCTGTTCTCAAGCTTGATATCGATATCCACACCTTGAGCATGAAGATGAACCTATAAAAAGGTTAGACAAATTCTCTACTACTACTACCTAGTATCAGATAATACAAGTAGGGACATGCAAGAAAGAATGAATAAGATAGATGTATGGAAATAGGCTAAGTTTATTGATATAATAAACATGAAAAACTTACAACCATGATGTGCTAAAAGTATTCCTCCATGATTTTCCTTTCCATCCCCTTATGTGCACTTCCATAATGCTCCTGAATTCTGAGATCAAAAGTTTGATACCTTTCATGAACTCCCCCCAACCTTGAGAGGCCTAGTTTATATAGGATATTGGGAGGTTTTACTAACATAGGGAATCAAGGGAATGGTTGAGGATTAGGTGCATAAGGTTGAGATTCTTCCTCCTTATTTTAGGATTGATTTCCCAAAGTAGAATATCTCTAGCTCATGAGTCACCCCAAACCATAACAACCCAAAGATCCTCGAAACTTGTCCCATAGAAAAAATGAGGAATTGGTTAAAAATCTCCTAACAGGAAGGAAGATCTCCTAGAGTGGCCGAAAATGCATCCTGGATGCTCCCAAATGGTCTACCAAGGGGCATCCCTGAGGGGGGGATGCTCCCTAATCCATCGTATGGGGGCGTCCCTCTTCCATCTAGGCCAAAAATTGAGGAAAACAATGATGTTTTCGACCTTCAAAATGGGGCTTTATTCTCCTTAATGGCTAGGTATGATGAGAAACTATTGTTCCATGGTGTTAGAGTGATGAAACATAAATGTGACACCTAGGAACATGTCATTTTGGAATTACGACACTCAACAATGCAACTATACATAAGTTCAACACTTAATGAAAACGTGACATAAGTGTGACACTTCGTACGACACTAGGCAGTGTGAAAATTTTACATATAACATATTTCCCCCTAAAATGTGAGGTCAGAAGAAACACTGATGGCCAAAATATTTTACACATGCGAGGGGTGCTGGAATAGGAGAGTTGGACAAAATATGTAAAAAAACATCAAACAATATATATAAATCATCCTGAGGTAGGCATACCCATGCTCAGTACAAGTTGATTCAAAGCATGGGCGTCGACCAATACACTACAGATCCATGAAAGTACTAACTCAGGATATGGCCAACAAACATACAATGTGGATCCATATCTCCATGACTCAATAAAGTCATAGCCATGAAATAAAGCACCATGGAGCTATGATATGACAAACAACATAGACACAAACCAATACAAAGTGGATCTATGTGACAATATATATAGTAGTGTCAAATGATATCCAATGAAACCTTGGAAAAGAACATAACAAAATGAGTTCCCAACCCAGAGTCTTCATCCTGATCCCACAATGGTACGATTCTAGCCATGTGAATAGATGTCTTGATGTCAAACATGGTAGAAACCACTTGATCACCAATCATTAATGTATACCGTTAAAAAGTGTGAGGGAAATCATCAATGATGTCAATGATTCCCAAGGTACACTAGTACAATCCAACGAGTGTGAATCAATGAGATGAAGTCAAACACTCGGTGCAATCTTCTGATAATAGGTCAATGATATAAACCTACTATTGAAAATGAAGAAACATGTCATTAATCATGTAGGCTCCAAGGTACTAATTGGTTTCTAATCCTAATTCCTAGATAATGTGTTGAAGTCGATAGGAATAGACTCGTTGAAGGAGGGCCATGATGTATCCCCCATCAATGAAATGAAATGAATGTAGGATAGTGATGAATAGTGATGAATCAAATGGGGACAAACTGACACATGTATGAATACTGCAGAGTGGTTGTAAGGTTGATACTTCCCTTGAACATTACGCGGCATGAAAATTGACTTGGTAGCATTTGAATCAATGAGGAAAGGATCCAAACATAATGTGATGATTACCATAGTGTGATGACAACAAAAGGTTCTATTAGAAGGATTTGAAAGAGTTTGACGACGTGTAGAGCATGATGAATACCACAAGTTATCTTTGAATGAGTCGAAAGAGTATGATGACACATGGAATTCAAATGACTCAGAGACAAATGGATTACCCAAATGTAAAACATAATGTATATAGGTGCCATGTTCAAGGGAAACAAACAACTGCCATAATGTTTCAGAAACTTGACCCACTTTCCAAATTCCCCCCCACCATGATTGGCGAGTACCTCTTTCTTGTTTAATGAGCTCAAGGAGGATAACATATGCTCGGTATAAATCATCTTCGATGAGTCCTGTATTACATGTTTTACGAGTCCAAGGAGGGTAAAATAGATGGTATTTTCATATTTAGAGAGTTTGAAAAGATGTTAAAGAAGAATCCAGATGGACTTTTTTGTAAGTTTAGTATGCTAAGCCTGAAAAAGTATAAAATAATACTCATGAGAACTCTTCTAGTCATTCTTGAATAGAATATTATTTTTTCATAATTAGTCTCATGAGGCCAAAAAAGAGCTAAACTACCACTTTAAAGACACCCTTTCAAAACTTTTAATGAGTGTGCATAGTAGCAAGATCACTCGACAATATTTTCATGTTTAGGGAGTCTGAAAAGAGCTTAAAGGAGACTCCAAAGAGTTTCTTTTTTGTTTAAATTTTACGAGTCTGAAAAAGAGATAAACGTATACTCGGTAAACTACTCTCATATTTTAATGACCATGAGAAAGAACAAAGACTGAGCTCGGTAACCTATTCTCATGTATTTACGAGCACGAGAAAGAAAAAAGACTAAGCTTGGGATTGGTTTGATTTTGACACAATCTGGAAAACAAAGTAAAAGTATACTTGGGTAGGTTTCATTTTTTTGTGAGCTTGAAACTAGAAAATAAACTATGCATGGAACTAGTTTCATTGTTTAACGAGATTAAAACCAAAAAATAACTATGCTCGAAAAATTCCCAACGTAAAGTCCAAAGGTTTTGAGGGAGGACACCCATGGGTGGTTGGTACTTCCCCCCTAGCTTGAGAAGCTAGAATATTAACTTCATCATGATAACCAGAGGCTGGAGACATGCCCCCTTTTATAGAAGGATTTTCATTACCCTATGCAAATTTTCTTAGAAGGCCTTTTTCAATTTCCCTATGCAGACTTGAAGCCCCTTTTTATAGTTCCTAGAGATAAAAATAATATTTTTCCACCTATACATGCCCTAAATATTATACAACATGTGTATATGTAGGTTTCACCACTACATCCCGTGTACATCAGGGTTTGTGCCCAAAATTTAAAAATAGTGTCAAGTTTCCATGTCACGTGTCGAGATCCATGATCCTTGACCTTCTATATACTAGAAACATTCTGAATCAGCCCGTCAGTTCCATTTGAAGGCTATAAATGGGCCATATCCAAGCTATTGAAAAATAGGAGAAGAATTCAACTTTGAGAGCAAAGTTACTCTGGATAAATTATTCACTTCATATTGAGTCTGCATCCCTTTGTCCTTTTAAGTTTGAACAGATTGTTTAACCCCCAAGCTCTTCCCTACTTGATTGAGAGCCTCATTGTCTCTCTTATATGAGATTTCCTTTGGTGGAGGATTGAAGTGGTGGAGGCCCAGCTGGAAGGGACTTATTTTTTTGGTTTTGAACCATGCCGACACAAAAGTTTGTAATTCATTCACTTCTGCTGATTACATTTTAATAGAAATACTCTTTTCTCATCCAATTAACATCTTGAAAATATTTGAATTGTTATTCCATGGGAGTATTTGTTATGAATGTTGATGGATTATGATATTTAATGTGCTAACTTTATATATTATCACCATATACTTACATTTCTTGGTTGTTGAGAACAAGTTGCAAGTGTATTGCTTTGGGTCAAGTGCTCAATGGTGGACGTCATCGAATGTCTGTATGAGGTAGGATATTTATCTTGTCTTGTTAGCATATTTTCCTATATAGCATACCTGAGATTAGAGTTGATTTCTACATTCATTTCTATCTGTTGTGGTTTACCCCTTTCTAGAGAGAGATTTTCCTCATAATAGAATTGGCGACCATACTGGGGATAATATCTTGTTTTTGGGGTTTGGAGTGTTTTTCTCCTCTGATTTCTCTTATTTATTTTGAGTCTCTTGTCATCTGATTTCTTGATAGCCTCTGTTCATTTTGAGTCTAAGTTTCTTATCCTTATCATTATATTGGAAGTGTTTTGACATGTATACATGGGTTTTTACCTGACAATCGCGTACATATGTGTTACACAATTTTCTCCTGAACAGTCACATACATCATCTTTTTTGCTTGGTTGTTGAGTTTCATGTTTGCTGGGTAGGTTGTGATGGTTGTTGAGTCTTCTTGGGTATTTGTTATGACTGTTAAGTGCCTCTAGAAAGATAGGAAACCTTTATTTGGTTGAATTTTTTGGCAGTGCCTTTCTCATCATCCTTTTCATTGATTGTCCTTGCATCTTGGGCTGGGTGTTTGCTTCTCGATATCCTACTTGGTTTGTATCTGTTTACATACAATAGAATATTTATATCAATTTGTTGTTCAGATGTTTCATTTTCATTCTTTTATATTGAAAATACAAAAATATTAAGCATTTTTCATTATTGGCATTTGATCTTTTGGGTCCTTATCATTGATCTTAGTACATGTATAGAAAGATTGCATCTTATCTGGAATTGCAGAACTAAATTGAAAATTGGATTTTGAAAATCTGATCATTTATTGGGAATTGAAGTTAGGACTTTGCATTTTATTCATATTCATTTATTTTACTTGCTGAGTGATAACATCATTAGTTTCACAACTAAAAGAAATGCTGATAATTTAAAATTGATTAGAAACAATTTTATTTTCTAGGGTGCACAAACTAGGTTAGGATTTAGAGCCTTGGAATATGATTTTGTGAGTAAACTTCTCCAAGTCTATTAAATAAACATATGTGTATGACTGAGGGAGTGGTGAAATACATTGTATAATTGGTGACGTCAGGAGGCTTTGCTTACACTAGAGTTAAGAACAAGGTCGCGTGAGGTTGGTTGAGGGGATATCCCCCCAATACCTTCTTAGAATCAGAGATATTTCTAGGGATCTATTCATATATGGGGATCTTGCTAGTAACTTTACCTCTGTGAGAGGCGATGCTTTCGAGGTTTCAATATTTGTTACCCTGCCCATACGGTGGACCTAACTTGTGACTGTTCACCTGCGCATTGGTTATATCGTGGTTTCTTAGTTGCTTGACATAGTTACCACATAGGTTACTTGCAAGGGTTATTCTACAAATACCTTAGGTCAGATAAGGGTTGGACAACACAAAGACTTTATGGAGGATTACCTCTCCGGGGGGATATGACCGACTAGTTTTTAATCCCATGAGGGCCCTTATAACTGATTTTGATACCTCCTATCTTTTGCAGGGAGTCTCAGGCCCCTCTTGGGCGAGGCATACCTACTTTAGGGAGGGAGGCCCCTTTCAACCACTTTATCCTGTTTGTGTGCATATTGGCCTTTTGTTTATTTTGGTGTTCTCTTTAATTATTAGTTGGCCTTAGAATTTTGTATTGTGTCATGATTTTTCATTGCTATGGTTAGTGGAGTCCCCGTGACTCCCTCAGTTAGCACTACCAAACCCATGGTCTGTTCTCATTCCATGGGGACAAATCCTTTTGTATTTTCGAGTGGTACGCCAAAT
>SNQJ01S0064106.1:86705-116748 GCA_010110895.2 Picea sitchensis | reverse complement strand
TAGTAGATCGAGTGCCTAGCAGCAGAAGTGGAAACTAAATCCAGTTTTTCAAGGGGAAGAAACAACAAGGAAAATACACCCTGGCAACAGATGAAGGATTTCACAATATCCCAAGTTTTAATGGAGGCATCAGTCAAACATTGCTGGCAATTAAGCACAAAATATGTAGATAAAGGTTGAGAATACAAATGGCAGTAAAGTGCAGATTTTAAGGGATATAACGGACATACAAGTCCAAATTACCATGCACAGAATCAATAAATAAGGATTAGATCCATATTTCAAGCACACAAATCAATAGGTTATCCAACATTTTAAAGCAGTCAAATAGATCCAATTGTACAGATGGCAGATGATAGCTTCGATCATCTCTAATCTAAAGAGAGATGCCTATCAAACTTTAGAATCCGAGATCCTTGGCAGCTTGTTCCATAATTATTGCGACCTTTTTTAGTATATAGAGAGAATATGACTCCTAGTAATACTAGCACAGCCACAATTATTGTGGCTGATGAACGCCGAAAGGCATAATAATAAATCCTAATTAGGGTTTTGTGTGTACATATAAATAAATCCTAATTAGGGTTTTGTGTGTACATATAAATAAATCGTAATTAGGGTTTTGGGTGTACATATATCAAGCAGAATAAAGTCGTTTGTGTCGGGCATTCGGCATTCCCACAGCTTCCAATCGTCCAATGAAATCAGGCAGGGTTTTAATCTGGTTAAATCTCGCATCTAATTCAACCAGCGAACATAGCCAACGCATTGAATCCAACAAGGCGTTCAAGCAGCCAAAATTGCAACTAACATTAAGAATTTGAAGGCTTACCAGGTTGTGGGTGTACCTATATCAAGCAGAATAAAGTCGTTTGTGTCGGGCATCCGGCATTCCCACAGCTCGCTAGCCACAATTATGTGGCTGATGCGCACTCACAATCGTTTCATATTTTCCATGGAAATCATGGCCAACACATCAAACGCGTGCGGAGGGGACGCTGGAGGATATAAAAATGACTCTGCCTAAAACTTTTTAATTGGCATCCAACACCCATGCGGCCATACCTATCCGCCCAGAAATAATAATTTAGTAAATTGTGGTCAGCTTAATAGATTATTTCTTAATCACTGAACGTGGTAATCCGGTGGTGAGCAAGTAATTTTTTAATCTTATTTAGTAAATGTAAAAAAATAATCACATAAACAGACGTCTTTATAAACGAGCGGAAGTTAATTTATCAAAATCTCATCCATTGATTAGAGAGAACGACGAAGAATATGCCGGCATATTCAATTGCCAACCGTAAGATTGAAATTTATGATTACAAGGTGATTAATTGTGCCCATTGTCAATAGGTGTACACCTTTCGGCGTAATGAGGAGAGTTGATATATATTCCATAATCTAAAAGAGAAGGAGGAGGAGGCTCGAGAGGGTTTAATGGAGACTAGGCAATGCAAGACTGAGATTCTTTTTTATGATTGTAAAGTAGGAACTATTTTATTTTGCACTCAATTTTACAACCCTTTTGATGAGCAGACTTTCTCCTCTAATCTCATTCTTCCTTTTTTTACTTGTAAAACATGTTATCTTTGCAATGCATTGAAATTATTTTGTTATGTTGATAAGGCAATGAAGATTTCACTGATTTCTTTATTATCTTTTTATGTTGATAAGGCAATGAAGATTTCACCGATTCTTTCCCATTCCAAGACTTGTTTTTTAAGTACCTTATTCTTTGTTTCTTAATGACATTTAGGATCATGAATCTTCCCATGTGAGTGAACAGATTGGACACTTTCATATATCTTTCTTCTTATGGTTTTATCCGCTTTGTTAAATTGACTACCATTGACTAAGTAAGTGTGATCAACACTTATTTACAATCAAAGATTAATATTCTCTTTCTTCATTTACTACTAAACCTCCAACCTTTTCTCAAAAACCAATATACATTTATCCATAAAACCATTGCAATAACCGAAGATGTGTTAGGCTTGACCCTATAGTAGTCTAGGGAAAACTTCTATAATTAAAAAATCTTTTACGCTATTGTTATGACAAAGCGTTGAAGAAATCTTCCGGGAGAATGAGAATGACTGTGATCCACTTTGATGGTGAACAGGAAGATGACATATGTTTGATTGTAGACCTTTCACCATGGCAATTCCATTGTCTAAATATCAATAGGCGACTCCACTAGGGATCCAAGTATGGAAGCCTTTTGGCTCAAAGGTTTTCCTTTGCGGACTTTTCGCATGTAGTTGGTTTTCCAAACCCAATGTTTAGCAGAGATGAATGGGAAGGATACCTTCCCATTCAAAGGAGAATATTGAGTATTCTACCAACATCCGTCAGATATTTTCATGAGTTTATTCATGAACGCCATATTGTGCATGAGGATGTCAATATCAATATTTTCATATACCGTTGAGTGGGAGTAGCCCCCTGACTAGTATCTCTTCCACCAAGTATTAACTCAGCAAAAGTTTTCATAATGCCTTCAATATATTTTGTAAAGAAAATTTTCACCGAAAGTCTTTTTGAAAATTGTTATGATATATTGAGAAGCATATTCAACAGAAAACGAATTTTTGTCCCGATGGTAAGGATGAAAATTAGGTTGTTGAGGAAGATCATCAAGATTCAATTGATGACAAGGACAAAGATTGCATAGTTGTAGATGCATTTGATCTTATCTCTGATGCACATGTTGTTTTTGATTTGAATGAAAAAGTTCCTTTTTATGATGAGTATAAGAAACACGTATTTACTCAGCATATTGTTGTTGATAAATCTGATAAACATAACAATATTGATGAAGGTTATCAACAACCCGTTATCTTTATGGTGACAGAAGATGAGCAACAAAATATTTATGAAAACAACCTGCACACTAGTCATGAACAGTTGGAAACAATATATGGTAGTATCAAGCAACAAGAAAAGGAAACCATTTTTAGTTATCAATCTACTTTTCTATGACTTGGTAGCCATTTATATGGAGTTATGTTTCTCAAAAGATTTCAAATCTGCTATTTTTGGAATTGAATCAGATGATGGTTGTAGGTATGTTTTACAAATTAAAATTATATTACACATACGAATTCTTCTCTGATTTCCATCTATGTTGAAAGAGCTTTGGTAAATGGTTTGATGTTATCATGGCTTCATTGGAAGCATGATGCTACACCTATTGTTTTCATTTTATTGGTTGAAGTAGGAATATATAAAGAATAAGCTCGTACATCAAGTATGAGATTCTTTTCAATCTATTAGTTTGCAGCAGAAAGTTTGGTTTCAACATTATGTTAGAGTTTGAATGTCGCGTAAGTTTCACCGACTCTGGAATGCTATTGATCAATTATAACCCAATGGACTAGGCACAATATTAAGAATGTGGAAGCTGTTTGCGTATAAAGTTTGTGCGTTGCTTACATGGATGCACATAGAAAAGACACAAGGTCTTCTTTGTTCTTATACCACGGGAGAGCATCATCCCCCGTGAAGGATCTAGTGTTAGCAATTAAGGATTGCCAAGAGCAAATAATCTTTAATTTGGTGCTATGTTTCAGCGGCACATGTGTCAAATACATGCATGCTACTGGAAAAGTGTTATTCTCACAGCGCCATCATAAACATCATATCATTTTTTAAGTAAAATCCTTAAAGTCTTCTAGCCAATGTCCTAACCTCCAGATTTTTCATCAAATATCATGTTGATCGTTTTTTCCTAAGTTTGTCTTCTAACCTGCATTCCAAAAGAATTGTTAGTATTGCCTAAATCCAAGCTTTATACTTCTTTAGATTTGTACTTGTTGCTTTTTACCAAAATAAAAAGTGGTGTGTGTATTACAAAGTGTTTAACGCATTATTTAAACCAAGTCCAAATTCTACAGGCCCAAGCTATCAATATACTAAATTCTTTTTATGCCTAAGTCTAAGTCTATCAGGTTTGATGGTTTTAAGCCATTCCATGAATCGACACACACAACTATTTCGTGAATCAAGCCTATCGACCTGCCAAATCTCAAGTCAAAGCCACATGTCAAAGCATAAATACATAGAACAGTAACCTAAATCCAAATGCCCGATTTCCAGGCAGATGATTGCGTGCGCAGATGTGTATGGTGAACGTAGTCTGGCTGCTAATTGAAATGTTTGACAGGTCAAAGACATCTGGCCATGAGGAAAAGCCACTCTAGTCTGAAAACGCTGAGTTACATGGAGCCAGCCACCAGGGAAATGCAGGCTCATAGATAATTTGATCCAATGAGAGCTTGCTTTCTGTTGAGAAAGGTTTGCATGATCTTGCTTCTGTGAAGGTGGAGGATGCAGTAGTGTTTGCAGTGGCTCAACATTGTCGAACAAACCTTGTTCGGGTGGGCCAAGCATTTCCAGACTTGAAATCTCTAGTGGATAGTCCAAAGTTTGTTGAGGCATTTGAACTGAGCCAGGAAGAGTTTGAAGATGCGCAGTTTAAGCAGGCAAGAACCATGGAGTGGAAGAGACAAGAACCATGGAGTGGAAGAGGACATTGCCGACGAGCGCCTTCAGTATTGGATTGGCCGGAGTAATCAGTCACTCGCATCTCATGCTGCAGTTGATGTTGAACGAGGTCTTATAGAGCTTCAGAAGATTGGGATAGAAGATCAATAATGAAGAGAAATTCGTGTTTCGTAAACTCGGATTGAGAATGAAGGCAATTTTGTTGTTGGGGAGGTGAGGAGTCTTTGACTGTGTAGTAGAAAATATGCACTTGCATTGGAAGCACAGAGAATTAGTGAAAATTCTCTCAAAGGAATGCCCAAACTGACAGTGTACAATATTTGTGATAATGCTGTAGCACCATGACTCTTTAGATTTGAATTATTGCTGGCCTAATGGAGAAAGATTGGACCTCTACAAATATGAGGAGAAACAGAGCCAACATTGACATCTACCCTCCATCTATTAGCTAGTGACACCTCTACATATACACCAGGAATTATATTTATTATTGATGGGAGCCAGTCTATACCAGGTGTCCCTCTGTATTATTTGTTTTATCCATTGGTGGCCTCTCGCGTGGGGAATTACCTGGAGAAGAACATAAAACAACTAATAACATAAATTGGATGGCAGAGTATCTAGAAACAGGGGATATGCATCCTATTTTGGATATCAGATCCTTATTTCTAGAAATCAATCCTCATTTCAGGGAAGCATCCAGGATTTCAAGGGACAGGTAGTAGATCGAGTGCCTAGCAGCAGAAGTGGAAACTAAATCCAGTTTTTCAAGGGGAAGAAACAACAAGGAAAATACACCCTGGCAACAGATGAAGGATTTCACAATATCCCAAGTTTTAATGGAGGCATCAGTCAAACATTGCTGGCAATTAAGCACAAAATCTGTAGATAAAGGTTGAGAATACAAATGGCAGTAAAGTGCAGATTTTAAGGGAAATAACGGACATACAAGTCCAAATTACCATGCACAGAATCAATAAATAAGGATCAGATCCATATTTCAAGCACACAAATCAATAGGTTATCCAACATTTTTAAATAGTCAAATAGATCCAAGTGTACAAATGGTAGATGATAGCTTCAATCATCTCTAATCTAAAGAGAGATGCTTATCAAACTTCAGAACTCGAGATTCTTGGCAGCTTGTTCCATAATTATTGCAACCTTTTTTAGTATATAGAAGGAATATGACTCCTAGTAATAGGAGGAGAGTTGATATATATTCCATAATCGAAAAGAGAAGAAGGAGAGGAGGAGGCCCTGAGAGGGTTTAATGGAGACCAGGGAATGCAGGACTGAGATTCTCTTTTATGATTGTAAAGCAGGAACTATTTCATTTTGCACTCAATGCTACAACCCTTTGATGAGCAGATTTTCTCCTCTAATCTCATTCTTCCTTTTCTTACTTGTAAAACATGTTATCTTGCAATGCACTGAAATATCTTGTTATATTGATAAGGCAGTGAATATTTCACTGATTTCTTTTCCATTCCAAGACTTGTTTTTAAGTATCTTATTCTATGTTTCTGAATGACATTTAGGATCATGAATCTTCCTATGTGAGTGAACAGATTGGACACTTTCATATTTCTTTATTCTTATGGTTTTGTTTTCTTTAGTAATGACTACCATTGACTAAGTAAGTGTGATCAACACTTATTTATAATCAGAGATTGATATTCTCTTTCTTCATTTATTGTTGAAACCTCCAACCTTTTCAAAAACCAATATGCATTTATCCATAAAAACCATTGGAATAACTAAGATGTGCTAGGCATTCCCTATAGCGCCTAGGTAACTTTATAAGTACCAACACCATCGCCCAAGTCTTTCTGGCCATAACATTACTTCTAATCGCAAAGTCAAGGACCACATAGTCCACATCAAAGTCTCCAATCTGAGCACTGGCACCCTTGTTTGTCCTTCTTTCCTTGATACTTGATTCACAACTCTACTCAACATATGGTCTATTCTTCCAATTTCATAATGTCTTATTAGGTGTTGTAGCTCCTGCACAATTTTTTCATCTTTAATCAAATTGATACACGTATATAAGAAGTCCATGAGCTTGCTAATTTTTTCCTTGTCTAGATAGAGCATAATGGTCAAATGCTGGTGGCATTTCACATTCCCCATTTCCGGTTGCGTTAGATGAAGAAGCATGTTCTCCACAAATTATTTCGTTTTCAAAAGTATGTCTCTCTCTCCTTGGATCAAATAACTATGCCTTCTCTTCAACTCTTATGATCCCCAATCCCTCTATAGTCTTTCCTGGAGTCAAATTTATATCTCCTCCTCCAGAATAACACCTCCTCAGTAATAACGACTCGGGGTCCTCACATCACAGTATTATGTCGTTATTAATTGACTTATAATTTTCTCCTCGCTCTCCCGAAGTTTTGCTAACAATACAATACAATCTTCAATGACATGGTTAAATGAATTACGTTAGTTGTAAGTAGTACAAGGGTTATGACAACTATTGCCAAATGTCCCGCCGGGCGCAGCTATAGAAAATGATTCAATTTCACCAACCCATACCTCCACCTCGCCCTCTTCAATCCACCATGAGGTTGAAGTTTCCTTCCGGGAGTTGAATTGCAAATTATTTCCTTCTTGATGGTTTCTCCTGAATTCTATATGTATCCCTTGATATTTCATGCATGAGATCATAAGCCCCACAATCCTTCATCATGCCCCATAGATTTACGTAATGTGCAATAGATATTGGTAGGCGTCTGGACATATTTCTGCATATAATAACATTCACCGGGGTGATAAGTCTATTTCACATATCTCACACCATGGTAGAGTGGCTTGCTTCAAAGGGCTAGGCTTCCCCGAAGCCGTGACATTCGAAATAGCAATAATTTCTTTTTTTCATGGCCCCTCTGATTTACATCCGACATTAATATATATCTTCTTTTTCTCCTTTATCCTTCCTTATTTCGGACTTGCAAGGATAAACTATTAATTGATTTTAAGACTGAAAACTGAACTAATCTGCCGAAATTTTAAACCTCCGATCAAACTCCCAAACAACTTTAGTGACCTTCTTCTTGATTTCCTTCAACTCGTACGTATTGTAACCCGACCTTTCAGGGGTTTTGAATTCGGCGATCAATGCAGTTTTAATGACATTCAACGGTTTAGGTCAGTCTTCGTGTCTTAGCAAACTTTATACCGGGGCCAGAAATAAGAGTCCTCTAAGCAGGTACTTAAACTGATTTTAATATCTTCATCGATGACATTCTTAATGTTACATATGGATTCACACAGGAACCGGTGTTGATCTAGATCTTCATATCCATCTTCTCTAAATATAGGTAACTTCATTTCATTCAAAGATATTCTTGGTTTCTCGATTGAGTATGTGCTAAACTATTTGTAATAGTACTCTGATTTCTCTAACTACTCGTTACTGTATCGCCGCTAAAAAAAAAAAAAAAACAGAGGAGTAATAGCATCGCATTTCAACAAGAGGCACAGCACCGGCTTCTGGTTCTCCTTGGTGAGGTTTTTCAATCTCTACTTCCTCTACCCTTGAAAACTCTAAACACTCCTCGTCTGATCTCCCTGCTTATTCTCCACTGTATAATCCTTCATCTCCATAATTCTTCTTAAACAAGTTCGCAAGAGGAACTTCTCTAAATGATCTCACACTATGCATGTGTCCAACCTCTATGTCAATTTCGTTGTGTGAATTCTTGAACATTATCTTTAAAAATTCAACTGACTACTGTATCTTCAAGATATTCTCCTCATGCAATAACATCTTAATCCTAAGTTTTAAAAAGTGTAGGAAATTTCCTCTAGGTCCCCTAAAGAAATACCTCTCTACTTGAATACACAATTCGACTTTATCAATGGAAAACTCAATAATGTACCCTCAAATAGTGCTATCAAACCAGAGATCCACCGCTTTAAACACAACGTTATCGACTCTCTTAAATTTCGATCAACACCGCCTCCAAACCCCGTGGTCTGATTTTGATTTCAACCTGGTGTTTGCTAATTTAACAACCACTGCACAACTCCTTATGAACCCTCCAAAGAAAAATTTATGTATGTTGGTAAATATGTACCTTCCCAACCACTCTTCTATACTAATGCTAGGATTCTTGTTCCGAGCTTCTGCTGTGAAGTCCTTTTCTTGTTCTTTTCATCCACTTCTCAATACCTGATGGAAACCACCTGACATTCCCTAAAAAATTCCGTCCTAAATTAACAGGAATCTAATAGCCAGCAATGAGGTAGACCCAGGTTCAGCTCTTACAAATGCACCAGTTCTAACTATTGGCCCTTTCTAAACACCTACTTAATAAGATGCACCACCCAAGTAGTATTAGTTGCGGTGGACACATGTGTCTACAACCGTAGGAAATGCAAAGTGATTCCAAAACACAACACAAACAATATAGATATTCTTTATCACGCTTATGCTAGCTTCGCGAAGTTATATCTCTAATATGATCTAACACAACACCGCAATAACAATAGATAACAAATAACACAACATCAACCACAAAGACAATAAGATAGCAATGGTCTTAACCTTCTAGGGCTACGCCCACATAACCGTGTTTCTTGATTTATTAGATAAAAACATGCTTCTATATATGCATCTTTAGTCGCAATCTCTTTATCTTCTTTCTTCCTTTCCTCTCACAAGACTCACCGGGCAGGGTTGATTCACACTCCAAATGAAGATCCAGAATACATAATCAATATTTCTCTCAACAACAATAATCAACAATAACTTTAAATGAACATCATACTCAACACTTGAGCTAGAACCCAACAAGAGCTACATCAAAATTCCTCCGTGTCTTCGACCTTTATTTATACATTACTTGACTCTTAAACAACCTTAGACCTAAGCCTAGGTGTCAAAACTCCTAGATCCAAAACCGTAGGTCCACTTGTCCCACATTTTCAGGGCTTCGGGCCACCATTCTTCCTCTTTTTTTTCCCGTGAGGTGCTCCAAAGTATCCGTTGGTGTCTTCTTCCGCTTGTCGAAAGTTGTCCGCGATCCATATTACTTGGATTATTTATCTTCCTGATCTCTTTAAATGGGATTTCTTCTCATTTCCTCCTTTTTCGGCTTCTTTCACCCACTTTGACCCTTACTCGCCATCAGGTTTCCGCGGCGCTCATACTTCACCTTTTTCCTTTAATCTTCGCCTCCCTTACATAACCAGGCCAAATGGTATCGAAGATATTATGTCAAAGGAAAAATTAGAGGCTCATGGATTCCATGTTTATCCTCAACAAAGCATGCTCACCAGATCCAAGGTTTAAGGAATCACTTAACATCTCTTTGTGGGCTTCGGTGCTGCATCAACATTGTTTCATACCACTTCTCTACCATTTTACCTGATGTAATGGTTTTTGACAAGGAGGTCATAGGGTGGCCAAGGGTCCAAAAGGAAGAGATACCCATTATTGTGTTTCCTACACCCTGTCGACTATTTCACAAAGGTCTTCCTTAATAGAAACATTAGGTGCAAGCCTTAGTGTGAGCAAGCGAACCTGCACGCCCACCACCTTAGAGGACAAGGCCAAGGAAGAAGAAGAGGATGCATCATTGAGAAACATAGTTCATATACCATTTTCCTCCATTCCTGGTGATGCCCAAATATTAGGTAAGCATTTTCGAGAGGTATTGATCTTTGTCTTTCCCCGGAAAAAGTTGTGTACCAAGTCCCCCTCCTAACCCACTGTTGACTCTCTCATTACTGAAGCCATCCCACTTTCCTCCATTCCACCAAAAGTCCACACCACTCCACCCTAGTCATGTACTATAACTCCCAATTCTTTTACTTCACCATCCACACCCATTGTCATACATATTATTGATGACCCTCCAATCCAACCCTAATCTACTATTTTCATTGAAGAGGTCGCCAACCCATATAATGGTGGGACCATCAATGGTTTGAACATGCCTGCATCCTTCCCAGTCCATACCCAGGCTGATACTATCTTTCGCGACTCTTTTTCCAATCCCACCACCACTATAGGTACCCCCACTCCATCCCCACCAACTTCCCCTAATATATCGGAGGTTCAAGTCGCCTTGGACACAACCCTAGAAATGACCTTCCCTTTATAGCCAGAGACAGGACCAGAGACATGAGGTCTGATGGATGAGGACCCTTCAAAATACCAGGATAAACCAGAGCATGAGTTCATGGATGTGCAAGATGATACATAGTCGACGCACAACACAACCTCTATCAAAGAGAAAGTGGCACCAATGATGCAAGACCCACAATAGTGTAGGGCCATCCTATAGCTCTACTTGGAATAAACCGTTTCTGTTACATCTCCACCGTAAGGCCAAGACCGATGCATGCTACCTTTCTCGTGAGTCTAATTCTACCACCCCATAGGGTGCTGGTACCCCGAGCTTCTCAGAGCGCTCTATTGCAAGTGGCCAACCACTGTTTTCATGACCACCAAGCTCATTATTTCTTCATTAGTGGAAATGTCCAATCTCTACCTACACCCAAAATTTTGCGTTTAATCAGGGCTTCCACCGATCATATAGAGTAGAGAATCACCATAGTTGAGCATAGTAATCAAGATCTCACACAACACATAAAATAGTTGCAAGAGGATGTTCATACTGCTTTTGCAGCTATGGCACTTGAACAGAGATTGCGGGAAAATGTTGAGTCTATTGTCGAGGTTGTTTTCTGAAAAATTTATATAGGTATGGCCTACTCTTCGATAGATGGCACCTGATCTCCTATAGGATGTTGGCCTAGTTGCACTAGTGGATAGGGTCGACCTTGTCGCAGATGCATGGACACAACTGGCCGACAAAAATGAATATCTCCAACAACAGTTGGATGCCATCCAACTTAAGGAAAAATATCAACCTAAAGATCTCCTCCAGAAGCTTGAACATGCAGTCGACAAGGGTGCCAATGTTAAGTCCTCGCTTCATACTAGGACCGAGGAGTGCCATCGACTCTTTGACATGGTCATAGACTGGGTTGGCTTGTTGGACCAACATAGTAATCTTGTTGAAGAGATGTGCACATGGCTTAAATAGATGCATGAAGAAGCTTGGTCCATTGCTGACCCTTTAAAGAAATCAACTAAATTTACTGAACTCCAATCTAAGAATGAATTCTTGGATGTGATGGATGAAGTTAACAGAGTTGCGAAGACAACACTCTAACAGTTTCGGCCTACAATTCAAGCAGAGTACATTCCACTTCAATAACTGGAATATTTGGCTGAAACAAAGTGGAATGCTCTGTTGGCTACCAAGCCCGAGGTACCTGACATCAATGCCGCACAGGAATTTGTTGCAGGTGCCTCGATTTTTGTGAGGAAATGGTAGGACAAGGTTGCACACTATATTAGTTTCCGCAAGCAAACCCTTGCCATTGTTTCGGAGTTGGGCCCTTCGTTTGAAGGCGACCACAACAAGCCATCAGAAGGTTGACTCGAGACGAGTCAAGGATTATGGTCGGGGCTTGTTGGGCCCTTCATTTTGAAGACCTCCAAGTTTTGCAGATGTATAAAGGTTTTGTGGAACAATACATCACACCTGTAGTGGATCCAAGTGGCAGAAAGCTAACTGCCACTGCTCCAACAAGGAAAAGAGTGATGAGTTAGCTAGGAAAAGAAGAAGAAATATATGGAACGTTCGAGCACATGCTAGAAGGACACAAAACCAAGAAAGTGTAACAATAGAATCAAGAAGCTAATAAGCCCTGTAGGAAAGTTATAAAGCATGGACTTATGTAGTGGGTTGGGGTTCTGTTCTAAGTTTCTGTTCTGGGTTTTCAATTGGTTCTGTTGTTTTGGGGTTTTTGGGTTTTGTAATTAATTAACATTATTGAGAAAGAACTGCAACTGCATAGAGTTTGAGAGTCGATATCAAATACCTCATTACCGATTCACTTCTATAAGTCTTGGTATCAAGGGATTTATTCCATGTATTATTAGTTGTGATAAGATAATATATGATGGATTATTCGGGTGAGACCTCCTTCCTCTGCAAAAGGTTGAATATGCCAGCGCTACTAGACTACAAAAATACTTTTGTTGGTAACCTTAGAGAACCCCAATCTCCAATTTTGCACCAACACACCCTTCAAGGTATAAGTTAACTTTGACATTCCTTTATTTGAAGGCCATATAGACACATATGCTTTGGGGAAATGTTTAAATATATTAGAGGGTTGTTATTCTATTCAAAATTTTTCCGACAACTAGAAGATCACCTTCACACTCCTTAAGTCCCTTCCCCATGTCAAATATTGTTGAGAAAGTTATTGGGGGAGATATGTTGGAGATGATTTTGAATCATTTAGGACATAACCACTTAGGAGGATTTTTTTTATGCTCTCAAGGAGGAATTATACCCTGTTGGGAACTATGATGACCAATACACGAAATGGACAACTTTGTGTTAGTAGATAGACTAGATAGTACAAGAGTACACTAATATCTTCCATACCTTGCTCTTAAAGCTAGGTATTAGAGACTCTAAGTGAGACTTGTCTCTAAAGTACCATAGTGCCCTACACAAGTACATCCAAACAAAGATGGATTTCTGAGACATCTACTCACTAGAAGCCACCTATTGGTATGATATCAAAATTGAGAAAAAGTTTAAGTAGAATAATAAGTAGGAGTTTGGGTCTGTAAATACACCACAACAAAAGAACAGAAAAGGTGAACCTAACTCATAAAACAAATGATAAATCAAGTATAACCAACCTCGAGACAACTAGTCCAATTCGTAGGCAAAGAAGGGTAAGGAGAAGTTGAAGAAGGACACTGGAAAGTGTTGTGAGTTACAAAAAATCCATTGGCACAACATTAATGAATTTCGTTGGAAGCAATAATTGCTGGCCAAGTTGAAATTCTCAATGTTGAGATCTAGATTAAACTCTAATTCAAACCTAGAGAAGGGAAATTCCCAAAAACCATGTCAAAAGTTCATGATTTGAAAAATTGTAGGACTACCAATATGTGGAACCTTTACTAATTAGTGGAACAGGTGGGTGGCTACCAATATCCATCTAGATTGGAAATGTGACAATGGAATGGAGGGGGATTACTTGTTTTGAACGGTACAATATTTGGTATATGAGGGAATCAAAGAAGCTTTAAATCAACATGGGTTCCTTCCTAAGTAATTCAAGAATTTAGGAGTTTAAATCATTTGGGAGTTTGGGAATTTAAGGAAGTTAGGAACTTGGGATTCAAGATAATTTAGGAGTTTGGGAATTTGAAGAATTTAGGAACTTGAGAATTTATAAAGATGAAGAATTCAAGAATTATATCCTTACAAGGGTGAGGAGACAACATGATAGAGTACCTACAAGATTCCAAATTTGCAGAGGAGAGAAAATGTTTAAAGAAAAAAAATTGTTTTCTGTTTTTGTTGTTGTTATTGTCAACCAAACTTTAATAGTTAGAATATTAGCATTAAGAGGGGGTGTTTGAGTATAAACCTCCGTTATGAGTTAATGTTATAATATTTAATAAAGGCACATTATATATGGATTTAATATCTAATAGTGACGTGCATTAAGATTAAAACATGTTATTAATAAATGACAATTAGGTTATGAAATTGCCTACTAGCCAAATAAAAGAGGATCAAAGTCAATGTATTCAATGAATCCATCATTAATAAAATTCTCATTTTCATATCGATTGTTTCTATTTTGTGTGTGATGCACGATCGATTTTACAACAAACAAATCTATAATAAGAATGTTGATCCGGATTTTATGAGCATAACGAAATGAATACAGATTATTAAAAGAAAATATGCTTAATACAAAATAACAGAGATACCGTAAAACTGGTTTTCTATTCAATAAGGAAATAAACTGAAACTATAAAATGCAGTGGAAAACAAGCTTGCTAGAATGGTGGCGGCTTGTCTTTGAGAAGAGATGTGATGACTGTGCTCATTCGCAAGAAGATGATTACAATGAGGCTCCGAAGGCCTTTTTACTATAAGCATGAATGCCAAAACCCTAGACATCCAAAAACCTAACCCTAGGATATGAAGTGCCAAAAGTCATGTGGGCCCCGTTGGGGTAAGCTAGTACATCAACTTCCCGGGGTCGTAACTTTTTCATACGATATCCATTTTAGTCGCACGATAGCCTGTTGGAAAGGTCTATCCAAGGACTACATATGATGCCATCAAAATTTGACTTCATCTGCCATATGACTATAAAATCCCTAAAAATGCTATTTAGGGCCTCAAAAAGACCCCGAAAGTCAGGGACCCAAAAACTAGGAAAAATATGTCAAACTGGAAAAATGGAAAAATGAAGCACTTGGAATAGGTGGGAGGACACCGACATCCATTTGGATAAATCTTCCCCCCTTAGGAAGCAATGTTCTCCATTTCATTGAGTTCCCCCATAAGATGAGGAAATTTCTGCTGAATTTGGCCCCAGGTGAGCCACTTGCCTTGGTGCAGGAGCTACCCTACTTTGACAACTCGATAAAGCTGGATTCTTTTCTCTCGAGTTCCCTTGATATGATTGTCCACAATTTTATCACTAGATGCCTATTTCATGCGGTGAGGGTTGAGATCTGTTGGTGTCAACTGCTCTAATATCTATGAGGTGTCCAATAATGGTGGAAAATATGGCCGAAGGAGAGCCACGTTGAATACTGGGTGCAGGCCCAGGACAAGGGGAATGTTGAGTTCAAAATCATTGTCACCCACAACCTTGGTGATGGTGTACGACCCATAACAAAGTGGGTGAAGCTTCCAATGGGGTCCTGTAAGGCATTCTTTCTGCAAGTGCAAATAAACTTTGTCACCCACCTGAAACTTATGTGGCACCCAATGTTGATCATGGCGCTGCTTGTACTTGGCATTGGAATTCTGTAAAATATCTTAAACCTGTTGGCGGATGTGCTGGATTTTCTCAATGAACCCGCTGGCTTTTTCATCTTCTGGTGGAGAAGGGGACGAGTTGGCCGAGGTGGTTTCCAGGGGTAGTGAAACATCCATGGGGCCTAATGGTTGGAATCCCAACCCCACCTGAAAGGGGTTGTGGCCAGTTGATCTATGCAAGGCTCGATTGCAGCTATGATGGACATAGGGAAGACTCTTATCCCATGTGCGGGGGTGCTTGGAATTGTACATGTGCAGGATATGTATGATCATATGATTGACAACATCAGTTTAGCCATTTGTCTGGGGGTGGAAGGCAGTGGATTTGGTGAGCTTGGTATCCAACAATGACCAGAGGCTCGACCAGAATGTGCCGAGGAATTGATTATTTTGATACGAGACAATGGTTTGTGGGATCCCAAAATTTACCCATACTCATTCAAAGAAGAGATTGGTAGTGGCCTTTGCTGTGATGCTCTTCTTGCAGGCGACCATAATCACCATCTTGGAAAAGCGATCAACAACCACAAAAACACAATCATTTCCCCTCTTGGTGGACCAGAGGCCCGACATGTAGTCCATTGAGATGGATTCCCATAGCCTATCATGAGTAGGCAGAGGGGTGTACATGCCCTGTTTCTTAGTGGTCGGTTTATAAATAACACAGGTGGTGCAGGACCTGATATACTTGCCGACATCCCGTCGAAGTTTCGACCAATAGAAATGTTTCTGCAACACTGCCACTATATTTTTGATGCCAAAGTGTCTTTCCCCCCGACTATAGTGAGCTTCCCAAATCAGCTTCACGGGCTCGCTTGATGGAATGCAGAGATGGCCCATAAGACACAACAACCCTTCCTGAAGATGGAAATTAGCGACCACTGAGTTTGCACCCAACATTTGGTAGGTGGTGGAGAAGTCAGGGTCTGTCTCATAGAGGTGGGGCCATCCAGAGGTCTTGTGGCCGCAAGATTCTAGCACCATGGTGAATTTCGCGACTGGAGGTCAGCTGAGGCCATCAAAAACTCGGTTGGTACTTCCTTTTTTATACTTGATGTTGAGGTGGAACTGCTGTAAGTATGTGGACCACTTCTGATGGCGGTCATTCTACAATTTTCCTTGGGTATACATGAACTGTAGTGGCTTGTGATTAGTGTGGATGACTATATCCTTCTCAAGAATGTAATTTCTCCACTGGTGGCAGGCTTGCACAATGGAGTACATTTCTTTGTCATAAGTAGGGTACTTACAAACAACATCTGATAGTGTCTCACTATGATATGCCATGGGGTGGATGTGTTGAGTGAGAATGATGCCCACAACATAGTCTGAAGCATTTGTCTCGATCTCAAAGGGATGCTACAGGTTTGGTAATGAAATTACTGGGTATGAGAACAAGCAATTCTTCAAGTCATCGAAGGATTGTTGTTGGGACATGCCCCACACAAATTTTTCCTTACCACCACCCTTGGTTACTTGGCTAAGGGCCCATACGATATGAGAGAATCCCAACACGAACCTGCGATAAAATTGGTGAGGCCCAAGAATCTCCGAAGCTCAGTGAGTGTGGTTGGGGCTAGATAGTAATGGATGATTTGCATCTTGGCTAGATCCACATGCACACCATGCTGATCAACGATGTATCCTAAGTAATGGATCTTGTCCATACCGAAGGAGCATTTTTCCAAGTTTTCATATAGTTTGTGTTGCCGCAGGGTGTGCAAAACCTGTTAAATATGCTGCAAGTGTTATGCCCAAGTCTTGTTGTAGGTGAGGAAGTCATCCAGATACACCACTACAAAAATCTTGGTGAAAGTTTATAGGATATCATCCATCATCCTCATAAAAGTTGCTGGAGCATTTGTAAAACCAAAGGGCATGACCAACCATTCAAAAATACCTTCTTTTGAATTGAAGGTGGTCTTCCATACATCTATCTATTCTATTGGGACCTGGTTTTAGATAGACTTCAGATCAATCTTACTAAAGTATTTCCCCCCGTGAGTTGATCAAGGAGGTCGTTGATTCGGGAAATCGGGTACCAGTTTCAGACTGTGATTTTATTCAGGGCCCGGTAATCAATGTAGAGCTGCCAAGTCCTGTCTTTCTTCTACACCAGCACAATTGGGTTCCCACAAGGCGATGAGATGGGATGGATGTGCCCCTTGTGGAGTAGTTCTTGGATGTGCCCCTTGTGGAGTAGTTCTTGGATCTGCCTCTTGATCTGCTCATTTTCTAACATAGAGCAACGGTAGACTAGCCCATTGGGTAGCGGTGCGCCTGGGGTCATATCGATGGGATGCTTGACTTGGAAGTGCATTGGTACCCCAGTAGGAGAGGAGAAGATATCTGAGTATTCTTCCACGACTTTATCCACTTGCTTCTATTGTGTGGAGAGATCGGCCGCAGAGGCCTTGGATGTTGCTGTGATCTTTCACTCACTTTGAGAGTGAATCACGAAGAAGACAAATTTCCCAGTCTGAGAAATGATCTTCCTGCATTGTTGGCAGAGATCAAGGAAATAACACTAGGTGGGACTGCCTCGGGTATCCTATACAATTTCCTATTCAAAGAGATAATAACACTATGAGTCCTAGACTCATAAATAAGGTTGGCCCAAAAGAACATTACAAATTTTGAGAGGGGAAACATCACACAATACCTCATCTTTGAAGGGCTTGATGCCGTACGACATTCAACACTGTTGGATGATGCAGAGATCGCTTCCTTGGTGGAGCCATCCAATAGTGTAGCGCTACGGGTGTGGTGTTGTTAGTAGGGCTAGCCGCTTGACGACCTCTACTGAGATGAGGTTTTTTCTGGCTACCACTATCAACGATGAAGTGCAATGAGGTTCCTTTTACCCACATCTGTGAATGGAAAAGGTGCTCACCTTCTTCTAGGTCGTTTGGTTCACTAGGATGGAGCTTGGTGGTAGAAATGGTGGCACTAGGTTCCACGCCAATGATCTGTCTTCCCCTTTCTGGTTCTGACTCAGAGTCGAAACCCACATATGATTCATAGGCTTTCACTTCAGCTACCAACGACTGCTTTGAGCGACAATCAGTAGTGTGATGCCAAGGGTTCTTATGGAAGTCACATCACTTCCTGGTATCTTTCTTTGTCTTTCCAATGTCCTTCTTTTCTTGTGGTTTGGACTGGTTGTCCTGATATTGTCCATCTTTTATCTGTCCTTTTTTATATGGGTTGGGGCCGCCGTTTCCTGGCTTTTTCTGTGAGGGTTTCCCAGGCCCAAAGTGCCGCGTCTTTTGTTTGAGCTTCTGATCGATTTTGACAGGATATCGATAGGCCGTGGCAAAGGACGAGATGCCCATAAATTCCATTTCAGTCTGTATGTATCTATGCAGAGTACCGTTATACTTGAACACCATATGTCACTCCGAATATTTGATACCTAGATTGGTGTGCACGGTATGGAATATATTTGTGAACTCTGACACTACTTGGTCTCTTTCTTGCTGCAGTGTGGTCCATTTGGTATACAAGTCGTCATAACTTTCGATAGGGTAGTATTGTTCCTTAATAGCATCCCTGAAGGATTCCCAGGTGGCCGCGACTGTAAATAATGAGGGTTCCTCTATTTCCTTTTTCTCACAGAAAGTTTCCCACCAATCTTTGACATGGGGAACGACCTTGAGGAGCACAAAAGTAATATTTTCTCTATTTGAAAAGTTATGGATAGAAACATACCCTTCTATTAGATTCAACCACTTATCTACAACATCTACGTCTATATGACCTTCAAATATAGTAATATATAAGTTGATTTATACCTTGAAGGGGGTGACACCTTCGCTCGAGAAAGATGAGTCGCCTGTTGGTAGCCGTCGAAGGATTTGAGCGAAACTATCCATCATCTCATTCCTCTGTTGCATGAGGGTTTCCTCAAGCAACATTTTGAAAGGATATCCTATCCCGTCATCTTTCTTTTCTCCTGCCATGAGAGGTCGCTTGGGTGTGCAAGAGATTTTGTCCTCAAGAGAAACAAACTCGAGACCCAATTCTTTGTACCCTGACCTCGTCGGGGACATGCATTAAGATGACAAGGAGCAGACCTCTCTGATACCATTGATCTGGATTTTATGAGCAAAACAAATTGAATACAGATTATTAAAATATGCTTAACAAAAAATAATAGAGATACAATAAAACTGGTTTTCTATTCAATAAAGAAATAAGTTGAAACTGTAAAATGCAGCGGAAAACAAGCTTGTTGGAATGGTGTGGCTTATCTCTGAGAAGAGGTGTGAAGATTGCGCTCATTCACAAGAAGATGATTACAATGAGGCTCTTAAGGCCTTTTTACAATAAGCGTGAATGCTGAAACCCTAGACATCCAAAAACCTAAACCTAGGAGATGAAGCGCCAAAAGTCATGTGGGCCTTGTTGGGGTAAGCTAGTACATCAACTTCCCAGGGTCGTAAATGTTTCATATGATCTCCGTTTTAGGTGCACGATATCCCATTGGCAAGGTCTATCCAAGGAATACACATGTTTCCATTAGACTTTGACTCCGGCTATAGTCTAACTGTGACGAGCCCTAAAAACACTGTTTAGGGCCTCAAAACAACCCCGGAAGTCAGGGACCCAAAAACTAGGAAAAAACTGCCAAACTGGAAAACTGCCAATATGAACCAATTGGAATAGGTGGGAGGCCACTGACATCCATATGGATCAAATGTTGAACCAAATCCATATTCACTACCTCTATCTAACAATCAATATGTGGGTGAAAGGTAGATGATCTCTTCAATTTAATAATAGTATCCAACTTCTCCCACAATGAAGTTCAAAATTGACCGAGTAATCTAACATCTCTATAAGAAATTATGCTCCTTGTAATCCTAAAGTGCACTTGGACCCTTTCAAGAATAAGCTTACAAATTTTTATCCTTTGATGGTATTCTTACTACCACATATATGTAGTCATGCCCTCTTATTGTCCTCAATAAACTTCTAACAAATTCCATGGATATTCTTTCCCATGTCCTTGTAGGGATTGGAAGTGGACCTTATAGTCCTTGCTTCCAGTTACTAGGCTCCTAGCACAACATAAAATACAACCTCTGACAAAACTAGCTACTCCCTCTTGCATCTTGGGTCAATAAATGTAGCTCTACAAATTAGCCACACTCTTCGAACACTAAAATGACCAACAATATTGGATGTGTGAACCTCCCTTATCAATTGTTCTCTTTCTTCCTTTGGTGCATAAAGGTTCTCCATATTGTACAGTAATCCATCTTGGAGATAGTAGTCAACATATGTTTGTTCGTTTTGTCATTGTAGTTGCTGATACACCCCCTTGAAGTCTTCATGGGTGAATAGTTTCATATGCTTAATAGATCCTAAAGATGTAATTTTCAATGTTGGTAGCATGGATATAAAATCAACCAACTTTTTGGTTTTTCTCTTCTTATATTTAACACTATATGAAAGTGCTACAAAAATCCCATCCATTTATAACATCTTGCTTGTTGGAGCTTACTATCATTATGTAAGTATTATAGAGGTTGGTGATCAGTGTGGATCATGATGGTCTTCTTACTTAACATATGGTGCTTCCAATTCTTTACCACTTGAACTAAGGCACATACATACTTGTCATATGTGGGGTTCTTTAGTAATGTTCCATGGAATAGCTCCAAATGATAGCATATCAATATCCCCCCTTGCATCAATATTTCTCCCATAGAATACACACTAACATCATTTTCTATTTCAAATCACTTCTACAAGTTAGGTAGTGTTAGCACCAATTCTTGAGTAATCTTATATTTCAATTCTTCAAAGGATGTTCATCAATTCTTAATCCATTCAAAACATTTACCACTAGCTATTATAGCATGAAGTGGTGGCACCACAACTGAAAATCATGCTATGAACTTTCTAAAAGATTGGGTAGCTCCCAAAAAACCCCTAACTTCTATCACGTTTGTAGGAGTGGTCCATCTAAGGGTGGCATCTATATTTGTAGGATCAATCTTCAACTAAACTCCACTAATCACATGTTTGAAGTACACCAAGGGATACTTAGCAAAATCACACTTCTTTATGTTTACTAGTAGTTGATGTATCCTTAGTGTCTTTAACACTTGCTTCATATGTAACACATGCTCCTCCTAAGTAGAACTAAAGATCAAAATGTCATTCATATAACTATGACAAATGAATATAGGAATAGATGTAACACATCATTCATTAAAGGCATAAAAGTAGATAGTGCATTACTTAAACCAAAAGACATTACTAACTAGTCAGAAAGACCTTGGTTCATCTTGGAGGTAATCTTCCATTTGTCTTCTTCCTCAATACAACCTTGATGCTATCCATATTTCAAATCCAACTTGTTAAATTACTTTTCATGATGCAACTGATCTAACAAGCAATCAATCCAGGGAAAGCATACCATTTATTGAGATTGATCTTGTTTAGAGCTCTGTACTTAATGAACTTTCTCTAATTTCCATCCTCTTTGGCACCAAAATGATTAGGGAACTATATGGTCAGGTTCTTGGTCTTCTGACTCCTTGCTCCAACAATTCTTGTAACAACTTCTTCACTTCATCTGACTCTAATATGGCTTGTCTATACAATCCTATATATGGTAATGGGAAATCTGGGAGTAGCTATATCTCATTCTCCACTTCCCTCTTGGGTGGAATTCCTTTTGGATCTTGGAACACTTCTTAGTATTCCTACAATATTTCTTCCAATTGGAAATTATATTCTTTCATACATCCTTTAAAGGATGCCTTCACACCTATGTAATTGGCATTTTTTGGGTTTTGTCTCAAGAAAAAAATTACATACTTCTTGGTTAAGTCGATCAATCTCTTAGCTTGGGTGTACACTAACTAGAGATATCTTCAAATTCCCCTTCTATGAATTGGTAATAAATGATTTACCATCCTTCACCATGTAGTATTGGTTGGCCCTTCTCATGAAGATATCATCCCTGTTATACATATAGGGGTTACTGAACACTACAACTAGACATCAAGGGGTACTACATTGAGTTCTATTTCATCCATAAAATTTGCATTGATAATGATTCTAAGCTTACACAACTTCACAACTTTTAAATTTATATCCTTATTCACCCAACATAGGTATGGATGAGGGTGATCATACATTTCTAAACTGAGATTACTTACCAAATCCTCTATAACAAGGTTGGCCTATGAACCAGAGTATAACAAAACATCCACCTTGTTTTTATCGATTTCAATCTTGATATGGAATAACTTGGTCATCTCCTTCTCATGGATGCTACTTAGGTTCAAGTCCTTCTACATTATTATGCAAACAATCTTTTAGTCCACATTTGAGGTGCTTTATATTTCACTTCCAACTTCCATTAAGAGATTCTTCTACTTGGATTGCTCTTGCTTATGGTTTCTAGGATTCATCTTTGAATGCAGTTTATAAAATTTTTCTTTTGTGTGACCATCAATTTTTAATGTCCAAAATGGTTATTAGGGTTCCTACACACATGTGTAGTGGTGACAATCTTCTTATTTTTCCCTTTTCCCTTCTTCTTCTCACCCTTATTAGAAGATCCATGTTGTTTTGACTTATTTGAACCATGTGGTTTTCCCTTTTTCTTATTGGATTCAATGTATTGTGCTTGTCCATTGGCCTCATCAATGGTCCTAGTCTTGAATATCATAAATTTCCTCCTTATATGGCTGTGAAGACTACACGGGTACTTGATGACCACATCTAGGTCTCAAGGTTTTACTGCCAAGTGAATTGATTGATTTGAAACTCTCTAGTGTACTCTATGTCCTTAAATTTGTTAGTAATAGTTTCATTGAATCCTCTAGTCCTCTTTGAACCCAATAGGATAAAAATAGGAATTGATGAGGTCTTTGAACATCTCCTGCCAATTTGCGCATGGCCTTCTAGCTCAAGTTTGAAAAAATCCATTTTCTTTTCCTCTCATACATTATGCACACTAAAATAGACTTCTAATTATTGCAACCGATGATTCAACTTAAGTATTCCTATCTCACCTTCACAGGGCTTGATCTCAACCTTCACTTCCATTTTAAACAAACTGTAATAATGTTGGTTACTAGAATCCCCCTTTTCAAGATTTAATTCTTCATTCATGTTTCTCGTCTCCTCATGATATTATGGTTTTCCATGTGAGATTTGGGTTTCTCTAGAAAGGGGAAAATTTTCTTCTCAAGAGTAGCCACTAGGATAACCATGCTCCTAGATATATCGTTACTTGATCTTCTAACCTTGCAAATATTATTTCTCCTTCATCTATAATTCCTTCCAAGTGATCTTCTTCCATTTCTAAGGATTGTGACTGCTTCTTAACCCTTTTTATGTCAATCTCTAGATCCATAGGGTGCAACTATCCTATGGATTTGGAAATCTCGAGTTACATACATATATACTATGCTCAAACCATAAACACCTAAACAAATATTCTCTAATACCAATATGATTTCTAAACTACCTTGGATATTCCAAAGGTCGTCTCACCAAAACAAATCTAAATTTAAAACGACTATAATAAGTCCATACTTGACTGTGTGACTATATTTTTTTTTATTTTTGATGTAAATAAAAATAAAAACACATGAATCAAAGCTTTAACTACTATGGCATATGAAGTAGACAACTATAGAAAAACCACATAATGGATACAAATATTTACCCTAGAAACCCATGCAGGAAGACCAACATTTAATGAAGGATTGTTTCTTATTTATTCTTAAATTATGGAGATTACAATACATATTGCAAAGATCTCCAATCTTACTATGAAGTTATGATATGCCATGGTATTTTACAAATATCTGCAATATGATTCCATCTCTTTTCTTTGTTAATATCTCCACACTTTTGCTATTGAAACTATGTTCTTTTACAACCCTCTAGAATACAATTCCATCTCTTTGCTTTGTTATTATCTCCTCCACACTTTTGGCCATTCTCAGGAACAACTATAAATGAGTGAAAAAGTGACCCTTTCCCCCATTACGCTAGGTTATTTATAGCTAGAATTAAGGTTAGGAATAGGGTTTTAAAAACCTCTTGGAACCTTTCTTGTGATTTTGGAGTCTCTAGTGGGTTCCCTGTTGTGATAAATCCCCCCAGCGGATAGGTTGAACTCTCCTTGAATTGGGTTTCCTTCACTCCAAGATAGAAGGAAAACAAATGGACACTAACTTCCCCTTAAGAATAATTTATATGTTCATTAATGAAATTAGAAGAGAGAGAGAAAGAAGAAAAGGTAGATGGCTTACCTCTTTCCTATAGGTTGTCCTTGCTGCTCCAACTGTTGAACTTGATCTCCAATATTCGAGTATGGAAGTAGCCCTCCTGCAATAGATGATACAATATTCTTCTACTACTATATATAATTAGATGAAATTAGATTTATCTATGATGGACTTAAATAAGACAAAGATAAACATTCATGAAATGAACAATGTAGAAATTAGGAGAAATAGGCCAAGTTTTATATTAAAAGTGGAAAGAAATGAAATATTTACAACCTCAATGACGACGCTACAACAATTCCTCCAAGCTTTCATTTTTCCAACCCCTTCGTGCCTCAAGAATATAGGTATGATGCTATGAACTACTTTCTCAAAAGATTAAAGGTTTGATATTCCCAAGTTCCCCCCTTTCAACTTATAATTCCCTCATTATATACGAGTTTGATGATTAACCACCATGGAGAAGATCACAGATCCACTAAATTGGGATCTCCAAGATTTTTAGGGAGAAAATATCTCTCAAGGATTTTAGGGAGAAAATGTCTCTCAAGATCCATGAAATTAGGATATCGGTTTGAGAAAATCTCTCAACCATCCATGAGACTCTCAACTTCTCCTCAAGATTAGGAAACTAGATGTGAGGTGGATTTTCACACTAAATTAATTTCCTTTTTCCAATAAAAATGAATAATACATGTGCACATAATATTTTGACCTTCATATGATAAATTTATCCCCCAACATGTCTATGGATTATGACAAAAAATCCCTCACTTAAGTGTGACAAATAGGTGTGTAACAGATGCCCCCTAAAGTGTGAGGTTAGAAGAGAAGAAACTGATGGCCGAAACACTTTACAAAAATATTATTGCAAGGGCGTTGGAGTAGGAGAGCCTAGCGGAAGCTGCAAACAAACATCAAACAATATGTATGTATCATCCCCGAGGTAGGAATACCCATGCTCAGAATAAACAGACTCAAATTATTGTTCCTAATATTTGTTCCGAGCTCAAAGAACAATGTCAGGCATCCAAAATAATATCATTTGATTTTAAAGTGCCTTTCTACCTTCAATTTAGAATGAAATTTCAATACTCTTATAATTTAGAAACATAGAGGCAATATCTCTTTCCTTGAGATTTTATAAATAACCAAGAGATGAAAAGAAGAATACGAGTAAACAAAATTGACAAACAAAGCAAGGTATCTGATTCTGACAAATCTCACTTTATTTTCAATAGTAGAAATATGGAATGTGTGTCTAAAATATGGAATAAAATAAGAACAAATACACAGATACATGTCTTGTTCCACTCACAACAAAACAAAGGAAAATCTATACCTGAATAGATGTCTAATAAATAAACTACAGTGGATGTATTACTAACATTGCAATTGTTCATTCTTTAAACACCATAGAGTGAAACAAATGAATAATGATAATGAAAGTAGCAACACATAGAAAACACATTACTCAAAGAAATGAGAAGTAGAATCTCTGCATTACTGTAGAAATTTCTATTAAAAAGTCTTTCTTTACAACATGCGAGAAAATCCCATTTTCATATCTCAAATGTATATATTTATACAATTCCTTCATAACCAAAATCGATTAGACTCCACGTTCCTAGAGCCTAAAATAAAATAAAATCCAGTAAACACTTGATTAACATCACATTGAATATTAAAAATAAAATATTTGAACTTCTGTCATGTTTATGGAAACATCATCCTTGCTGGCCGCTTTAAGGCTTATCCTTTCTTTATTTGATCATAGATGCAACTGATTTTTGTTGATCTTTGTATTGAGTGTGCATATTCAATAATGCAACAACGCACTTTGGGAGCTCTGTATTAACATTTAATTCAAAGTTAAAATCCTTTCTATGTACCAATGGTAAATTCTTTTGTACTCTAACCGCAACGTGCTGGGTACTTTGACATTGTAAACTATGTTTGACTAGGAAATGGTTTAAAATATGCAAGTTGACTTGATTCATCTTTTGGATAACATATTTATCCTTTTCCCTGTTTTTCTTCAAATATTCTATTTTTTCATTAACATTGAGAGTCCCAATAATTGAATGAACATCACCAAGGTCAATATCATCCATTTCTACATCTACAACTAATAGAGTATTTAAACAAGCTGCTTTGGATTCTCTAGCCAAGATTTTACTCTCTTCAATATTATTTTCCCAAGTCTTTATTGCCATTTCACCCTTTAACTGTTCAAGCTTTGAAAATTGAACAATTCTTGGTACATTTAAACTCTGATTCCACATCATCAATTCTTGAAACTTGGATCTTGTATTAACTAACTCTTTTTCTTTACCAACAATGATTTGTAATGAATCATTGATGATAATATATTGTTTTTGAATAATCTGTAAGATTTCACAGAAACTATCTTGGGATGACTGTAATCCATCATTAACTTCAAGGGCCTGTTTCTTAAAAGAAGAAATATCAACAATTTCATTTTCAAGCTTTTTGACTTGGGATTTTAAATGGAGTATTAATTCATCTTTCTGGGTGTTAGCACTTCATAAATATGTTCGGTTGATAAACAGACGACGAAGGTAACTTTTTCAACCAACTTTGAGACCCGAAACTAGCCTTTTAGATCCGGAGAGGGATCTCTCGGGAGGCGCAGTCTCCGTGCGAGATATGGATTTAAAAGCAATGGCTAGATTTAACACCTTTGATATGACAGGTTCTAGTTATATTTGTAACATCCCCAACCACCCATGGACGTGCCATGCTACATGAGGGAACACTTTCATTCTCTCACTGTGGAACATACTGTGACATACCCAACACCCAACTGAACTATACCACATAAATTTGATCTAACTGCATGCATTTAAAACACACACACACAACACTCTTGTGGAAGCTTCATATATAAAATGTAACAAACAAATACATTACGTATTGGCAATAATTCACATGGTAATAACAATAAACATAGACATGCATCATATATGGAAAATACCCAAAAACTTCCAGACAATTATAACCACACATATGATAAACCCATAAAATAAGCACGTAACTAACAATGCAACATGTAAATTTATCACACAATTGGTACTTATCTTGGTAAGAAAGTCACCAATTGCGTGGAAATCGTCCATGAACCTCCCAACCTTAGACTACACTGTTGATCACTCTCAACAGTGAGTCACCCCCAAGATGGGACTAAACTCCACCCGGGTAAGGAATTCCTAACCAGGCTATAGGCTCATAGACAACATGAAAGAATCCATCTCGGGTGCTCACTCAACTGACAACCTACAATCCCTCGTTCCCCACATGCCTGTCCCACCCCAAGAAGTGTGTCCCTTCTCTGCTCAATAGTCCTTCGGCTGCCCCACTTCCTTTCCGGTCTTCGGCAATAGGCCGGAAAAGAAGTCTCTAAGCCCTGTAGCTATAGTTTAGCACCTTTAGGAAATCAATTCCCAACAATTCTCTCACCCAGATAATTTCTCACGGGCCTGACAACCCGCCTCTTCAATATCCCATGGGCCTGACAACCCGCTTCTTCAGCCCATCTCCCAAGCTAACCATCTACACAAATAGATATGGCTATGGTTACGGTTTTGGTACAATGAAATGAATGTCTGAAGGATAAATGACTGCGTGAGTGAAAAATGGTCATGTAGTCATGGCCGACTGCTCGAAGGAATCATGGGGAAAATGATGGTCCTATGATGGGGGGCATCCCCAAATGAACTAAGTCCCCACAATATGTATTCATGTCCCCAACTTGACACTTGTCATGTTGGGAGCTACTTTGGTCTACTTGTCCCCAACTTTAGAACTTAGGATAAAATAATTATCCATACTTTATGTTTTAAGAAATATTAATATAATATTCCTTTTTGGCTTAAGTTCTCTAGCTTAGCCCTTTCCCTTAACTTTTGGCCCTCCCTTTCCCTAACTGGTGGATTTTAGTCCCCCATCTCTTTTATCGTGGTCGGTCTACGTGCAATGATGTATTTTATATTAATCATGAGACATATACAAAATAGGCGCACTGGCCTTTAACATCTAAGCACTTTGGCCTAATTCCAAACATAAGCATCCCAACTTATAATAACTGGCTCACCAGCCTATAACACATATCATATACACAAGGCTCGTTGAACTCAATATTGCGTGCACTTTAGTTACTGTGCACGGTATCCAGAAATGTGCACACTACATCATTTTACTGCGCAGTACATGCACGCACTATGCCATGAAAGGTGCATTACAAAATGATGTCAAAACAACTCACCAGCTTAAGTACACTTACATTACATTCACAATTGGGTTCGGCTAAGGGATATTACAATCCCCTCCCCTTTTTTATGCACTGTCCTCAGTGCATCATGTACCCATATACAACAAAATTTTCAAAAATTCTCAAAAAGATGAGGGTATTTTGCCCATATTGCATCCTCATGCTCCCAAGTAGCATCCTCAGGACCGTACCAGGTCCATTGGACCTTTACAATCCCTATGGCTCGATTTCAGAGCTGCTTGATTTTCCGGTCTAGAATGCACACTGGATGCACTTGGAAAGCGCCTTCTTGCTCCACCTGAATCACATTCCAATCAATAACATGATTGGCATCATGTATATATTTCTTTAGCAATGATACATGGAATACATTATGAACATACATAGATGCAGGTAATGCAATCATATAAGCAACTGGACCAATCCTCTCTAGGATTTCAAATGGTCCACAATAACGAGCTGCCAACTTTGAACAATTTTCCAACTTTAGGGAACTTCTGTTGGCCTTTACTTTAAAAAATACATGGTCTCCCACATTAAATTCTCTGTGAGTTCTTCTTTTATCGACATAAATTTTCTGCCTGTCTTGGGCAGCCTTTAAATTTTTCTTTATTTTTATCATTTGCTCCTCCATTTCCCTGAGTAAATCTGGTCCAACCACTACTCTGTCTGCTGGGTTATCCCAACTTACTAGAGTGTTGCACTTTCTTCCATAAAGTGCCTCAAATGGACTCATCTTTAGAGATGCTTGGTACCCATTGTTGTAAGCAAAATCTACCAAGTGTAGGCAATCTTCCCATTTTGATGGTTTATCCATCACATACATCCTCAACATATCTTCAATCACTTGATTCACCCTCTCTGTTTGTCCATTTGATTCTGGATGATAGGCTGTGCTAAAATTCAAATTTGTTCCAAATCCATTAAATAACTCTTTCCAAAATTTTGAGGTAAATTTTGGATCTCTGTCAGACACAATTGTCTTGGGTATGCCATGTAATCTAGAAATTTCTTTCATATAAACATCAACAATGTTCACTTCCTTATGAGTGAGCTTAACTGGAATAAAATGGGCA